>JAVJIF010006587.1:0-116699 GCA_038442645.1 Agave tequilana
GGAAACAAATGACGACCGTCATAAAATTTCTTTATTTCTTGTGCCAACCAAACCCGTTTCAGCATCCGACCCGTTTGAGAATCTAACCCGCGCTCCACTCTGTATCTCTCTCTCTCTCTCTCGATGCCCGCCCGCTCCCACTGAAACTGCGACTGTAGGCTCTGCCCTCTCTTCTGCTCCTCAGCTGCTGCCTCTCCTCTCCTCTTTCTCAGATCACTTCCCCGCTCTCGTCACCCACTTCCAGGGAGACTTCCACACTCTCTCTCACCAGTTACCTCCGCTCGATCCCTTTCCCCGTCTTGAAACCCTAATCCCCAAAATCGAGCGTTGGGAAATTTTCCACGGCGCCGATTCGTCCTCCGAGTCTCTGCCAAGTGCCATTCAAGAAACAAAAAAAAGGTAATTTTCTCCAGATCTGTTTGTTTTGAGTATTTTTTGCAACCATTTGTATGTAAGGTTGTTGTTAGGCCTTTTTTTTTTGTGTGTTATATACTTAATTTTTAAGCCCTTCTTGTTTTGCTGTGAGGCGCATCTTATTTTGACTTCTTCAATTAACACTAAATGTTAATCAGTGTTTATATCAAATTCAAATGATTATTTAATGGTTAATTTTTAAATTGCTTCTACACCTTTTTTGTGTTAAATTCAGTTTGGTGGATCTGTACTCGATCGCTTAGTTGATTGATTTCATTCCGTTAGAGGACTGAATACATGACATCTATCAAAACTTTTAGGAATTTTAGGTGGTTGCAATTTTGGGGACTCTTGCCGCAGGGTGATCGACGATTCTGTTGTTTTGCTTTGCCTCTGCCTTCAGATGTGTGGGGCACAATGAAGTAAGGATGCTTATAAGACACTGAAGGTGTTAGCTATGTGCACATGTCATGTATTTAGTTTAGAGACATGCAGCTCCATGCCTGTGCATCTAATATAAGAGAATTTGTTGTGTTAGACGTGTAGCCATCCGTTATTATCATGTGTCTAGATCAAACTGATGTGAGGAAAAGGAACATGAAAGAGAAATAAAACTTTTTCTTGAATTTTCTCATCGTGTATAAAGCCAGGATACTCTTGTTGTGGAGTCGTATTAGTGCTGGATAGATATAGGAGCTTCTTAGACTATTGTTTGATAGATATGAGTATTCCTTCATTTTCATAGTAAAGACTGTACTTTTAAGAAGTCAAACACTAGACTTTTAGCGCGTGCGGTCCATAAGAAATAAACAATATTTCTAAGTGGACATATTCAGATAGAAAATAATTTTGGTTGAATACTTGTATGCAATTTTAATATATTTCCAGAAAGAGTTGGAAATATAGTTTTTATGTAATCTATTAATTTGAGTGGTATACCTTTTAATTTGAATGGTATAGTTATATTTCAGTGATATTTTTCTATGAAATATTTTTTTCTCCAATGTGCATAGCACATGCCCAATATGCTAGTATATGATAGATATTAATGTGATTTCTTATATAAAAATGTGATTACATAGGATATATTCAGTAGATGTGGGATACAATAAGCAACTTGACATGAAGAATATGAAGAATGAGTACCTTTTATCTTCATAAAGTTCATAGAAGATGTGAAAGTTGTTGTATATCATTATGTAAATTTGATCCTTTACTCAGCTTGGAGGAAATCAATGTTTGATATCATGATATTCAAAAGAATTATAGAGTCAATACAAAATTACAACCGGAGTCGTATCTCAAAAATCAAGATGAAGTTGAAGCTAGTCCAATGACTTAGGGTTATATATGGACATCGTGATGGGGACATGCGTTCAGGACTTCGGATCTACACTGGGAGGCGTCGAGACATTTCATCGTTATGGTTCGTGTAGGGCATGTGAACTCTCGTGTCAGAACGGACTAGTTAGCTGCTTCTATTTATTTCTAGCTGTTTTATTTAGTTTTAATTATTTAGTCTCTTATTGATTGTAGTGGGATTTCTTCTGTTGTTGTAGGCCTATTTAAGGCCAAAACTACTGTTGAACTTCTCAGTTTTTAGATGAATTAAAAATTGCTTTTGATAAACTTTGTAGCCTGTACGCTTTAGGTGAGAAACCCTAGGGAGAGAATCCCTTTTATTCCCAATTATTTTTGATATCAGAGCTCTAATCCTCAATTCTTCCAAAACACAACACAACAAAATTTCTTCCACCAAATATAAAACAAAACCTATTTTTCCCCTACTTCTTCGACTTTTCTTTTTCCCTCTTCTCAACAATTAGCGCCGCCAACACCAAAAAAAATAATTTACAAAAGTCGAGCCTCCCATCAGTAGAATCCACTCCCCCCTACTCTCTCAAATTCCCTCTATTCCCTTTCTTCAACTCATTGACAACATCACTAAGCTAAGGAACATTCCTCTCTTCGGTGGGGATCTCTTCGACATCAACTCATAAACGTCTGACGCTCTCCCCTCTCGCAAGCTCATATGTTGCCCTCAAGCTCCCTAATTCCTCTTCGATTTGCGTCGACAACCTAAAATTCGAGGCGCCTCCTCTCCAATCTCGATCTCACTCTTCGTCAAGCACAATCACCTCTGTCTTCCTTCCTCGTGAACCTCGATCGGCGTCGACAACCCAGAGATCTACGTCGTGCAACCAGATATGATTACGATCTTGTCCATCACCTGTGATCTCACGCGCCTCGGCGTGATCGCCGCCATGATCAGGCGAGGGGCATCGCCGCCAATCAGCCGAAGATTCATTTTCAAGCGAGTTTTGGGTTGACAGACGACAAGATCTCCTCTTGTTTGACTTCTTCGGCCTCTGATCAACACACAACGACAACTAACAGCAACAACAGTTGTGATTTGGGGAATTTCAATTTGGGTGAGATTTAACAGGATTAGATCTGTTTTTGAGTTCTGATTTGGATTGGTGATTTACATCCAAATACAACCCGATCTGTTTGCTTCAGTAGTGGATCTAGAAGCACAACCATTGAGTTTGTGACATCGAGAGCTTCAATCCAGGTAATCGATGATCATGTATAATTTTCTTAGAATTGAATTTTTGGTACTACTTTAAATTCTACCATTATAATTTTATCGATTATCTGCCATCTACATATAGTGAGTGAGTGTATCTGCTTAACTTTTACTTGCACATCTCAGTATTAACTTAGGGACGTGCTAAAATAAAACAAAGATCAAAGGAGTTGCATAAATTAATTTTTACATTATTTTGAAGCTCACTGCAATATCATTACATCCAGTTCTATTTAAACTTTCAAGCTCTCTAACAAATCAATTAGCTTTATGGTGTGCATTACTTGGTCGAATTGTTGATTCTCTTCATCTCATGCATCCTGCACATTGCATTTGAGGTCTGTTAGTTGCATATAGGAGATATTATATTGCATTCATAAAATATAATAAAACATTAAAAAGCATAACTCAAGCATTTAGAACATAGCAATAGTTTAGTTGTGCATGCCCATTCGTAGTGGCAGAGATTATCATTTTGGTGAAGCTAGTGTCACTTGAGTTTCAATCCCGAAAACATTTAGTACGTTTATGAATCCCAATCTCCTCACTACCCTTGAAGACATTAAAGCCCAACTTAATAACTTAGGTCAAAGAATGAGTAGAATAGAAAATGATTGTCGTGATGGAGATCGTCACCCCCTTCCCACACCGAAAGATAGAGTTCCTAGGAATCATGACCATTACAAGGAGGATGATCGGTACCTAAAGAAATCAAGTTGGACGTGTCAAACTTCGACAGTCGTTTGGACCACAATATTACCTAGATTGGGTAATGAGTTTAGAGAGATATTTCAAGTGGTATGAGATGTCCCAAGCATGGTTCAAAGACTCGGCCGAGTCGGAGACGAGTCGGCCGAGTCGTATCCGTCTCGGCCCACTCCGAGACGAGTCCAAGTCACGAGTCGGTCGAATCAACGCAGAGGATACTGACTAGGCCGAGAATCGGAATTGACTCGGTCGATTCGGCATTATGATGATAATTTTGTGCCTCATCGCAATTCAATGTGAAAATAACTACATTAGCATGTATTTATGAATGTAGTTTGTTCAATTTACTACATTGTGCATGTATTTTGATATGCTTGTACCGACGACGCGTGTATTTATACTTTCGCTTTATGTTTAGTGTGCTAGGTGATATATTTTGGACATGTGATACATGAATATAGATGTCTACATTTTTTTAAGATTTATCGTGATTTTTTCAGAATTTTTTAGTTTTCTATGTAGCGTTTTGCACGTATCCACCGATACCGATCCGAGTCACCGAGACCGATCCGTCTCAGTGCCCGCCGAGTCAGCAGCCGAGACCGCGACTGTGAACCATGGTCCCAAGATCGACAAATTTGCTTTCCTGCCATGAACTGGTTGGAAAAGCTAGGTATTATTGGTCAAATGTTGAGAGGTTAATGGCCATCAGGAGGCAAAAACTTGTTCGAATGTGGGAAGAAATGAGAGCTAAATTGAATTAAAAATACCTTCTAATCGCGTTCCAGGATCAACAACTTGACAAGTGGAGTAGGCTTAGCCAGAGAATCGATCTGCTGCTGAGTATATTGAAACTTTGATGAGTTTTCTGACTTGATGCAGCGGATTTGTTGACGAATCCCCACATTGACCCTCTCTAGGTTTAGGTCTGGCCTTCGTGAAGACGTCCATAGGAAACTTTTTGCACGAGGTGTTTGTGACCTAAAGCATGCGTATTAAATAGTTCGAGACTTAGATGTTTCTCGAGGATCCTACTTTCAGGACAACTTAGACCATAAGAGTTAGTCCATTAAGTCCAACCCAGAGCAATCACAGTACAAGAACAGTCCCAGCCGTTCTATCCAAAAGGAAGATGATAAAAGAAAAGGACATGTTGAAAGTGTACCCCGGACCAACCCTCGCACTCAATGTTATAAATGCCAGGCTATGGTCATGTGGAGAAGGTTTGTCCCAGCAAATCCAAATCCTTCTATTTGGTGAGCAACAAGATCAGGAAAGGGAAGATATACAGAAGGAAGTTGTGTACCTAAGCAACGAGGGGAGTGACTCTGATGGTGCCAGTGAACAAGGAGAATATCTCACCTCTATTTAGCGCATTAATGTCGTTAGGTGTACCCTAGCCTAACTTAACGAAATGGATGACTGGCGTAGGACCACAATCTTTCACACTTGAATGAAAATTGGTGATAAAAACCACTGTTCTAAAAATCGGATTAATCGGCCGATTAATCGGCAGATTAATCCTATTTGGTGACAGCCCGCTTAATATTACATTAATCGCTTTGATTATGCGCTCGGGCGATTAATCGGGTCCAAAACGATTAATCCTCAATTAATCCCCGATTAATGCCCGATTAATCCGATTAATCTCCGATTAAACATTTAGGTATTTCATATGTTTTTATTTAAAAACTTCACTTTGTGTGCGTTGGATCGCTAAGTAATTTATGTTGTAATGTTGATGATTTGATAATGATCTTTTATTAAATAGTAGATGAATTGTTATTTATTAAATAGTAGATGAATTATGATATTTTATTATTGTATATTTTGCATAAAGTGATACTTATGTTTTTTTTATTTTTGATTACTTTTCAAATTAACTTATTTAGCAATTTTTCTCCATCATTCTTTAAGTTCATTATTTTGATTGATAAATTGACTAATTTTTTTATTTATCTTATTTTGCAAGTAAGTTCTCTAATTTATATTTATGCTGCAAAATGCCAAAATTTGAAATCTTAGATTACTAATGTGAAGAAGTAAGTTCTTTTACTTCTTTTTTACTATTTATTTATATTGTCTTGTTCATCATATCATGGTTTATAACTTCATATTTAGATATTATCTTGTATAATATTTAGGTATTTTCAACAATTAACTGTATATATTCATATGTAGTTGTGTATAAATATAATTAAATATATTGAATTTTCAAAAACGATTAATCCCTGATTAATCTCCGATTAATCCGATTAATCATTATTCAGTGTTGGACCGCACGAATAATGAAACCGATTTTTAGAACACTGATAAAAACTGTAAATCATAGTTGATAGTGGGAGTTTCATTAATGCTGTGTCTTCCAAGCTAGTCTCTATGATAGGTTTGGAAGCGGTTCCCACCCTTGTTCTTATAAACTCTCTTTGGTTAACACAACATCAATTGAAGTGAATGAGAAATGCCTTGTACCGGTGCAGTTTGCAACATACAAGGATAAGATTTGGTGTGACATGCTAGCCATGGGTATTATGGGTCATGTGATTTTTGGAAGACCTTGGTTGTTTGACTTGGATGTCACTTTGAGGGAAAAGTCTAATACTTGTACATTTTCCCACGAGAGACAAAGGATTAAATTGATCCCAAGTCAACCAAAAATCAGGATACCAGAGAAGAAACTTGTCGCACACAAGGACAAAAAAGCTCAACTTGATTAGCCCTAAGGAGTCCAAAAGAGAGGTAGTGCATGATAATCGACCTAGACATCTTATAAATTTGAGTCTTAGACACAACAACATACTAAAGTGTCTGAGTCAGCTACATTATTTGCATACCATATTTATAAATTGCATAAAGAGGTCAGCACTCCAATTCAAAAGAGAAATGCAAACTATAAAGCTTATGCATATTTGTTTAAAAGGGCTCGAGATTTAATGTAGAAGACTATGTAATGGCCCAGATTCGTCCGAAACAGTATCCCTCTGGTGCTATGAAGAAATTGCATGAACCGTTCAAAATTTTGAGAAGGATTAATTCTAATGCATTTATAGTAGATCTTTCGCCTGATGTTGGTATTAGTTCTTCTGTTAATATTGAAGATCTGATTGCTTGTAAAGGTCCAATATTTCTCTCCTGATAAACTTCTGTTGAATAAGCCTTTCCCTGAGCCTACTTTTGAGAGACCCTCCTTACCCCCTCTTCTCCAAAGAAAATCCAATCACACATCAGAATAAATTGATGAAATTATTAATGATCAGACTGTCTCTATTAGAGATGATGGTTACAAAAAGTTTCTAATTCGTTGGAAAAGACTACCTGATTCTGCGAATTCTTGGATTGATTAAGTAGAGCTCCAACGGTTGGACCTAAATCGCCTAGAGCACTACGAGAACCGAGGAGGCCTACACTCGACAGGGTCGAGTTTTTTCCAACCTTGGGAGAATGATGGGGACATGCGTTCAGGACTTCGGATCTACACTGGGAGGGTCGAGGCATTTCATCGTTATGATTCGAGTAGGGCATGTGGACTCGAGTCAGAACGAACCAGTTAGCTGCTTCTATTTATTTCTAGTTGTTTTATTTAGTTTTGATTATTTAGTCCCATATTGATTGTAGTGAGATTTCTTCTGTTGTTGTAGGCCTATTTAAGGCCAAGACTACTATTAAACTACTCAGTTTTTGGATGAATTAAAAATTCTTTTTGATAAGCTTTGTAGCATGTATGTTTTGGTGAGAATCCCTAGGGAGAGACTCCCGTTGGTTCCCCATCACATCGGGTCGGGTCTACCCGACCCAATAAACCCCGATCCAAAAACCGATTTCAAACGTGTCGGGGCCGTGTTCATAACTCATTTGACAGTGTTCGACAAGTCAAACGAGTGACTCGTGTCAGACACGGTCAAAATGTGTCCGACATGCGTTGTTTAGTGCCTTTGTCTGACACGTACCCGACACAGACACAACCTGGGTTTTGACGTGTCCATGCTTCATAGATCGACATGTCTTGCTTCTTAGGGCCTGTTTGTTAAGGGTGGAAGTAAGGAAGTGAGGAAGTGGTATTAGTTCCCTTTGGAATTTGGGAATTGGTTAGTAAGTTTTCCGGTGTTTGGATGTTGTTGGGAAGTGTGGTTTGGAAAATGTTATGTCTTTTTCGGTGTTTGGATGGTAATGGAAAGTGAAAGTGGAAAAGTTGACCACAAAGTTGACCGCAAAATATATTAAAATAAAAATTAATTAAGAAAAATAAAAATGGATTGTAATTAGAATGCAAGTCAGATTTACATGACCAAAAAATTAACTGCTTTATGCCACAGCTTATTATAAATGAGATTTACATGACCACAAAATTAATTGTAGCACTCTGGAAGTGAGGAAATGGTTGTGTAAATGAGAGAAAAGAAAAGGAAAAGGGGTTTTCCTTATTTTCCTTTTCCGGTGTTTGGATAGATAGGGAAGTGAGCATTATACTTCCCCATTTCCTTGCTTCCGCCCACTTCCTTGCAACCAAACACACCCTTAGATGAAACCTATCTGAAATAACCTATGCGAATACTTAGGCATGCACACAATCATCATTTGGTCTGAGGCTTCAATCATGTCCTTGCAGGAGAGGTTGAAATCTAGTTAGGCAACTAGTTGTACAGTGAGGAGCTTGGATTTTCATGATTATTGATATTCGGTGTTGACTACTTTTTCATTCCTTTGGCTTCTCTGCTTATTTAAATTGAATGACACAAGTTCTACCTTCAGCTCATATACTAAAAATCAAATGCATAGCCTATTTGGTGCTTGACTGCTCCTAAAGAAGCAATTTCCGAGTAATATATGGTTAAGTTAATTATTGTGGTATGGATTTGGGTAAGTGTTAAAGGAATGCTTTAGCAAGAGTTTATGAATTGGTTTATGTATATTCGAAGCATTGACGTCTATGATAGAGGTCTGTGAATGTAATTGTTGATGTTTGTAGGCCCTGAGAAGAGATATAATGATCCTTGCATCAGAATCTGCTAAGTTTTACATAGAGCTTGAGTCATCTGACATGTCATCGTTTAAAAAGTTGAATGGAGCTTTGCCATTGCTAATGCTGCATGGACACGACAACGTTGAAATGGACACGACACGTGAACTCGTGGTAAATTCTAAAAATACACACGACACGTGTGTCCAACACGCGTGTCGGACACTTTTCGGACACGACACGGCTCTCCATGATAGAAGTGTCCATGTTACATAGATTAGTGTGCTCATTGTACATTGCCTGGGTCTTTGCATGTTTGTTCATTCTAATAAAACTTATATCTTGAGATTCCAAAGAGACTCCTTCCAACATCTCTGTTGACTCCTCTTATATAGTTTAGACTCCACTAAGCCTATGCACGTTTGCTCATTCAATGAAAAATGCATGCAGTTTACACGACCAGGCGGAGCTTAGAACATTTGGAAGTTACTGTTAGCTTCGATTTTTGTTTCTTCCAGATTCACATGAAAAAAGTATTGTCAAGTGCATGATTGTAACATTGTGTCATGGTAAAAGTTCATATTTTATAATTTGAATATTTCCCCCCTAAATCAACTTGAGGAGCAAGCCATCTAAATGGTTAAGTTGTAGCTCTCATTGAATATGTGCATATGATATGCTAAAAGGTCGAAAGTTGAGTACATGAGCTCTCATTCACTTTCAAGCTAATTCAGTGAAAATGTTTTCTATTTCAATAGTGCTTCAGTTGGCTGTTCACTTGCAATTGGTTGGTTGGGATGCAAAGTAGAAAGAAAATGAGTTTTGAGTTGTGACTCTTGATGCTCCTAAGTTCCTGGAAGGAAGTAATCTATCGTAGGCTTCCTCATCAACAATTATTGTCCATCTTCTTATTTGGGGTTAAACAAGATTATAGGATGGTGAAGGAAAGGGGAGGATACTCTCGATACAGTACTTTGGTTGACTTCTTTGAAAAATGAGTTCTTCCTGTTGAATGTAGTAAAATATTGTAGTTCCAAGAACTCAAAATATTATATTTCACTTATTTGGTTGGGGAGCTGGGAACCAATGGTGCAGATGCAAGTCCCCTACCTTTTGAATCTATGGTATACAAACTGCACCTATTTAGCGCTAGACAAACTACGGCTACATGAAAGTACTTCAAGAAACAGGTTTGTTTCAGGGTGTTAGATCAGAGACCTGATCTAAGAAGCTTGGACAAGGACAAGGGATACAGGTGTGGCATAGACACACACGGGGCATGATAATTCCTTAAAAACTGCATATGTACATATATGCATGGACGTGTCTGTGCATCCAAAAGTCTTAACAACATCTTATATCATAACATATGATGATAACATATATTCTAAATATTAACCTACACACATTTTATGACTTTGCAAAAGAAATAAGCTGCTCATTTACCTTTTTAGAGTAGCTCATTGTATTCCAGTTCTTATATAGAACATATCTAAACTTATTATAGTTCTAACAAATTAAGATTTTGATGACATTTTTTCTACTAGACTGTCATATATAATTATATACATGAAGATAAATAGAGATCTCAAAAATATTATCGGAGCAAAGAGGCGTCTGTGAAATGTAGGACATGTGTCCGAAAGTTTCTAAATGTAAAAGTATACTATATAGTTTAGGCTATTTTTGGAGTTTGAGTATGCAAGAAGTGTCGGGTATCTGACACAGGTTTGTTTGACATGGTACGGCTTCATGATAAGGTGTTTTGTGCTACATAAGATCTAATTATACGAAAACTATAAGTGGCAGGATTGGCAGAAGAAAGGGGAAGATTATCTAGCTACTTATAACCCACAACTTAAATTCATCTTTGCTTAAAGGGCCTTTTGAGATTGAGAACAGAAAAAAGGTCTTGTTAATGTTGGACATGTTTTGGACATGAGGCTTAGACACTTCGTCAACATGTGTTGAACACTTGTTTCACATGAACATAGTTTTACAATGTGTAGCACATTAGTTAATCCTTTTAGTTGTTTTCGTATTATGTGGTTTAATCAATTTGATGCTTATTTTCATATTTTAAAAGGTATAGTAGAATGCTTATATATATTATGTATATATTTTATTGACGTAGCCCTACTGTGTCGTAGCTCTACTATATAATGCTTGTATGTATTTATTGACATAGCCCTACTATATAGTTATGTATATATTTATTGACGTAGCCCTACCGTGTCGTCTGTTGCTTTTTCAAGATTACACTGTCACAGCATCACTATGACTTATCTTCTCTCCCTGTCATATCCATGCAACCTGGTTCATGCACTCAAGTCCACTAGTATTCTATTCCACTCGAGTTTGGTTTTATACTCAAAAGTGGGTGCTTAAACCCGAACACAACCCCATGCACTCATTTGGGTTGAAGTTTGGTAAGTGGACCTGATCCCTGGAACTGCTTACCCCCACAGTTCTATGAAAAATAACATCTCTCCCTCAGTTCCCAAAATGATTAAAACTTTTTTTTTCCTCCTCTTCCAAGTTCCATCTTTGTTTGCATAAAAGAAAAAGAAAAGGAAAACACCAATCCCCCTTTTGATTTATTTCAGCCTATTGCTGATCTTGATGTTGACTTCGAGATTTTTTGGTGATTTCAATATCGTGGCAGTAATTTATTTGGTGGGGTTTCGAATTCGATTCGTGACTCCTACCTCAACTTCACGCGACAACTTCAACCAGAGATTTGAAATTTATTTCTTGTTCTTCATAATGTTTCTTTCCACCTTCTCCTTTACTTTTATTCCCTTGACCTCTGTTCTTTTGGCGTTCTCTTTCTGCATTTTTTAAGCTTAAAAATGCATGTTTGGTTTAGCTTTAAAAAAATGCAGTATGGTGCTATAACGAGTCTTTCTTTTACTATAAGTGCAAATCACGATGAGTTGATCTCTTAGTATTGGAACATTTTGCTGTATTTTAAAATTTTGTTTTGTATTTCCCTCTTTTACTGTAATGTTCTACTGTTAGAGGATGTTCGAGTTGATGTTTCAAGTAGAAATTTCAAATCTCTCCAGACAAACCAGATATCGGTGTTTTTTAACAGTTAAACAGTTTATATATGTTCTCAGGCAGCAAAATGAAGGTCAACATACTCAAGTGGCATGCTGTGGCTTCGTGGACGTGGGATGCCCAGGATGAAACATGCGGAATCTGTAGAATGGCATTTGATGGCTGTTGTCCGGACTGCAAGTTTCCTGGCGACGATTGCCCGCTGATTTGGGGTGCCTGTAACCATGCCTTTCACCTGCACTGCATCTTGAAATGGGTAAACTCACAGACCTCCCAACCTCATTGCCCCATGTGCCGTAGAGAGTGGCAGTTCAAAGGTTAAGTAGTGCATAGGCTTATGAATGTTTCCTTTCTTGTACTTATTTATGTGTACTGGATGCCATAACAAAGAATCTCACATCTGTTCTTCACTCTGGATTTATGTTTTAGATGCCCAGTTTTTTCAAAGATAATAGTTGTACTGGTCTTACTCAGATTTCCATCTTGTTAGTATTTGGATTACAATTGTATGTCAATGCTAAGTCTACTTGTTCTTCACTCATTTGCACCTAAAGGACCATGTAAAATTGTTGTGTGAAAATAATCGATAGCGAGGAAAATGAATCTTTGTTGTATGGAAATGGTTTATAATTGCACTGCTGTAATTGCTGGAAGCAACCAACAAATTGAGACTACATTGTCAAATAGCCTAAACAGTGACAATTGAGAACCTATTGACAATTAAAATTGTCATCCTTGGATATGGGAATTCACCCTTTGTCAAATTCTTCGCTTTTCTGTTTCCTTTGCATGTACTTATTTCACTGCTCTTATTCGTTGTAAATAGATAGTAGATACATGTTCTTCATGTCTTCATATATTTTTGCAAGCATTACAATATAGTGGACGTACTTGCTGCCCACAACATTTTGATGATGCATCACATTACTGCTTCCAGATTTGCATTCACATTTCTATTTCCTTTCCAACGGTAATTTCATATTAGAAAAGATTGTTGAGATTTGTACGAACAAATAGTCCCGCATCGATTAGATATGTGGATGGTCTTGGGTAGATAAGGATTTGAGTTACTTCACTTAGAAAGCTAGTCTTTTAGGATGATGTCCCAAGTCTTTACAACAAAGATTACTTAGAAATGCTTGAAGCAATAGAAGAATTTGCATCACATTAAAAAACCTTCAAAAAAAGGGGGGACAGAATACAAGAAGAGAGAATATTTCGTGATGCGATTTTTCTTAATTTAGTCTATACTTTTGGGGTTACAATGAGATGAGTACTACTGCTCCTCAATTTAAACACAACAACTAAACTATTTGTCCCAAGTATTTAGGGTAGGCTACATGAACCAAAAGAGAATTACACCGGATCGGGCACATGGACCAGCTTTCTCCACTCATTCTTATCGAGCAATATGCCTTCACTAAGACCTTTAGCTTTTATATTTTGTCGTATTACCTCCATCCATGTTTTCTTCGGCCTCTCTTATGCTCTTTTAACTTGCTCTAATTTGATACGCTCTACTCGCTGGACCGACACATCTGTAGGTTTACGTCGCACATGACCAAACTATCGTAGGCGGTTTTTTCTTATTTTTCTCTTCTATAGAGGTTACGCCTATCTTAGTACAAATATCCTCATTTCTCACCTTATCTCTCATCGTGTTACCACACATCTAACAAAACATGCACATCCCTGCTACACTCATCTTCTGAGCATAATATCTCTTTATAGCCCAACATTCTGTGCGATATAATAAAGTTGGCCTAATAGCAGTCCGATAAAAACTTTCCCTTCAGCCATAACGGAATGTTACGATCACATAAAACTCCTGTTGCGCTCTTCTATTTCAACTAGCCGGCTTGGATCTTATGATTGACATCACTATTGATCTCCTCATTCTTTTGGATAATAGTACCCAAGTACTTAAAATGACTGCACATCGGTATTTCTTATCCATCTAGTCTCACAATATTATAATATCGGATTTCCTGTTTACTGAATTTTCACTCCATATACTCTGTTTTGGCCCTAAATTTAAAACATTGAGATTCTAGAGTTTGCCTCCATAGCTCCAATTTGACATTTACCCAAGCTCTCGTCTCATCGACTAGGACAATATCATCAGCAAATAGCATACACCACAGTATTCATTCTTAATAGCTCTAGTAAGCTCATCTATCACTATGGCAAATAAGAATGGACTCATTGCAGATCTTTGATGCAATCCAATTGTGATTGAAAAATCACTTGTTATGCCTCCACTCCACAAGTTTTGACATTTGCCACTACTCTATCGTACATGTCCTTGATTATGTCAATATATCTGACGGGGAGTTCCTTTTTCATCAATGTCCACCATAATACCTCTCTTGGCACCTTATCATAATATTTTTCTAAATCAATAAAGACCATGTGCAAATTTCTCTTCCTTTCTCGAAATTGCTCTATAAGTTGATGAAGCAAATGAGTAGTCTCTATTGTTGATCGCCCCAACATGAACCCAAACTGGTTCTCTGATATTTTAACATTCTGCCTTAACATGTGTTCAATTACCCTTTCCTAAAACTTCATGGTGTGACACGTGAGTTTTATTCCACGATAGTTTGAACAATTCTAGATATCACTCTTGCTCCTCAATTTAAACAAGATGCAAAAACTTGTTCTCGCTTCGCAAGTGAAATCTTTAAACAAAATTGCACTCAAGATAACAAGTCAGGTACACAAAAGCATTTTGCAGTCTTTTCTTTCTTTCTTGGAACATATTATCATCTTCTCCTCGCGTATTGGTGCTGAAAAATTCAATAAAGCAAACTGACATTGGAGTTCAAGCTCCTGACTCCTGAGTCTGAGCAGTCTACTCGCCCTTAGTTTGGGGATCTTCTTCTTCGGCATCCTTGTCCTCACCATGCCCCTGTCCAGTGTACAATGTTAGCTTATGAATCATTGTGGCGCCCCGATCCTGGCGGGTACGGGGACGCCACTGTGATGTACACACGCAGGGCGATGGTACCATCACGTATGTACGCTAAGCATCAATACAACACAATACATGGATCAGAGTGCAAAAATACGTGATATTATACATTGCAACACAAAATAGTACAAGTACTTAGTCATCACAAATAGTGACATAATATTATATTAATATTACATCACTAGATAGTACAAAAGTACTCTGTACATGGTATAAAAGATAATAACTCACGAGCTGGAAAAGAGAATCTCGCGAGCGGAGAAAGACGGGACGAAGCTACTGCTGATCTGCCTGCTCCTCGAAGTAGGCCTGGTCATCAGCTGAAGGGTCCACCTCGGTCCAACCTGCTAAATCTGAACATACAAATTAGGGTTGTTAGTGGGCAATCCAGCGAGTGCAAGAAGAAGCCAAGTGGCAAGTATAAATAAAAGTAAGTGTATTAGGTCAAGTATAATGTACCCAAATCAATAAGCATAAATAACCACAATAAATAGTGAAATATGGAAATGACATTAGAATTTATGTGACATGAAATAAAGCAAGTGTGGCAGGTCAAATGTCATGAAATCAAATTAGCAAGTATGGAGGAACTACAATAAATAGCAAGTATGAATACGACAATAAAATTTATGTAGCATGAAGTCAATTATCAAGTTATTATTAAGACTCGTTCAATTTGTATGTTTCGGTATATGACCGGTGCCATATACTTCCGCATACAAGCCGAGCGAGGTTGGTTTTTGAAAATTGATGGGGAACGACGAACCATGTTTAGAATGGGTCTCGTGCATGCCGGGACAACGGTCTAGGAGTATCCGATACTGAGCCGGAACGTACCGCTAGGCACCGAGACTTACTATATGCCCGAAGGTCTTAGTATACGCCCGAACAGGAATAGAGTGTCACCGTTCCCACAAGATATACCCAGGGGATTATAGCACACACCGGCAGGCAGGCAAGGGGTAGGGGTGCCAGTACATCCCTCGGAAACGCCTGGTGGCCTCCAGGTCGAATCCAACAGGAATAGTTGTACAACATATGTATGGCCACCATAAACACAGAAGCTATATCGATACCCATCAATTTCCCCCATCCCGGTGTAAGTTGTTTAAATATAATAGAGTCTCAAATAATAATGTCCACAGGGTATTCACAAAAGTCCAATATCCATGGCTATCCTATTACGGGGGTCAACAGGAGTATAATCTCAGGAGTAATGTCAGGAGCCCCCTATTTCAGGGGTTCAAGTATACAGGAGTACAGGAGTACCAAATATCTGGTAATAATATAATAGTCATGCCAAGTCCCCGTAAAAGTGATAGCCATGAATATGTCATATAATACAGGTATCAGGGGTGGTAGTATCGGTTAAGGGTCACAATGTCAAGTCAATGTACTTGTACCACATGAAAGCATGTCATATACCGGGTGTCAGGATCAGGTGTCAAGTATGACATATATCAAGTACCGATGTCTAAATATCAAGTGCCGTGGGACATGTTTCAAATATCAAGTGTTGGTGTAAATACCGAGTGCTAGTGTAAATACCGAGTGCCGGTGTCATAAATCATATATCAAGTGTAACATGCCAAGTGTTGGTGTAAATACTGAGTACTGGTGTAAATATCGAGTGCCGGTGTCATAAATCATATATCAAGTGTAACATGCCAAGTGTCGGTGTAAATACCGTGTGCCGGTGTAAATACCGAGTACAACATCATACATTAACTCACATAGTATGGTAAAACTACAGTAGCAAGTGCTAGGCATGTTAAAATATCCACATATAGATATCATGCTATAAATACAAGAGCGTTATTTTTAAGTGTATTAAAAAGCACTAGCCTGAAATCGGAGGGAAATACCGATTAAAAATCCGGGAAATCGGCGATCCGTACAAGCAATCCACTAGCCCATAGTTATATATTAAAATATATAAATATAAATATATATATATAAATATTAGAGAGGGAATGAGAGAGGAGAGAGAGAGGAGAGAGAAAGTTGTAGGAAGGAGAGAGAGAAAGAGAGAGAATATGGTATTTTTTTGAAAAGGAATATGAATTAAAAGGGAGGGGTAGGATTGTAAATATAGGGTAGTAATTTGAGAATGAGGTGGAGGGTATTTTAGGGAAGTGGGAAAAGTTGGTTTATTTAGGGAAAAAGAGAAAAGAAAAGAAAGAAAGAAATAAAGAAGAAAGAAAGAAAAGAAAGTGAAGGGGGGTGGCCGGTGGCCTAGCCGGCGGCGGCGGATGGCCGGCGAGGAGGGGCGGCGGCCTAGGGGCCGGGGTGAAGTGGGAGGTGATGGTGTTTAATGTTGGTTGTGGTTGTGGTTTGTGTTTAGTGGTGGTGGTGGTGGTGGTAGATGGTGGTGGTGGTGGTTGTGGAGGTTGTTGGAGGTGGTGAGGAGTTGGAGGAGGAGGAGGAGATGATGATGGGGTGGTTGGAGTGGAGGATTTGGTGGAATTGGTGGTGTATTTTGGAGAAGAAGAAGAAGAAGAAGTGTTGGGTTATGTTGAAATTGGAAGAATGGAGAGGGAAATTAGAGATGGTGGAAGTGGGGAAGGGAGGTGGGGACTTGGGGGGTGGGCGGCAGCAGCTAAGGCGCCGGCGGCGGTGGTGAGGGTGGCCGGCGGCAGTTGAGGGGAAGATGAAGGAGTTGGGTGATGGTGTTTGGTGGGAGATGAAAATGAAGAGGTTGAAGAAGGGAAGAGATTTAAAGAAAAGAAAGAGGGGGAGTAATGGAGAGGGATGGGGGGCGATGAGGGTTGCTTGCTGCAATTTTGCAGCTGCAGAAGGGCTGCAGGGGTGTGGCCAGTGGTTGAGGAGCAGGGTATGGGTGTTGGAGTGAAGGAGAAGAAAAGAAAAGAAAAAAAAAGAAAGAAAATTAAAGAAAAAGGAAAAAAATTAATAAGAAAATAAATAAAATAGTTTAAAATTTTTATTATTAAATAATTTATTTATTATAATTTCTAGAAGTACAAAGTAGGGGAGTAGAGAAGGAAAAAGTAAGAAAAGAAATTGTCGGTAAATAATATTATTATTTTAATAGGGCGAAAATTCGACTGTTTCAGAAACGTTTCGAAAAATTCTCAAAAATAGAAAATATTATTTTAAGACACTCAGTGAAATCGGATTTGAAAATTTTAATGTAGTTTTCAAATTAAAAATCCTGAAATCTTCTGATGATACCGGCCGACACCAGAATCAGTCAAATTTTGATAAATTTAAAAAAATCTCAAAAATGTTTTTAGATAGAAAGTGAAATTCTAAGAAGTACCGTGAAAGCCGTTTTTGAAAATTCAATCCCATTTGAAAACTAAAAATCCGAGAATCAGTCAGCAATGCCGACCGACACCGGTTTTGGAGATTTTGCAGAAAAATTCTGAAAAATTCTAGAAAATCATGATAAATCTAAAATATTAGAAAACAGTGTCTGAAAATGAAATCGGTTAAATCGGACTATCAGAATGGTGAAATCGGGTTATAGGCTGGTATCGGGTTCCCGATCCGGGTCAGGGCTTACTCTAGGTCTGAGATTCCAGATCCGATACACAATAATATAAGAAATCACAACCTAAAAGCAAATATTGAAAGAAAATTGAACAACATGATCGAAAAATTTTGGAACACGTATCAGGGTACGTATCCCGAGAACGGGGTGCTACAACCATCGTCACACAACATCAATATATTATATTAACCGCAGAGGGAGTGGCAGCCTTTATATACTATCATGTCATGTTTTTGTTATTATCTTTCATGTTAACTTTTAGTTACCTATTGAATACTCTAGATTATATACAAACTTGAGGCACAGGAGACAAAATTATTATTTGCTTTTGAATATTTGTAAAAAAACTAATATTAGAAATCAAAAGAGTGTGTGAAATAGCTCAGACATTTATTAAAACCCACAAAATTTGCATATTTCTTTTTTTAAGTGCAAACTAGTAAAGAATAAGAAAAGGTATTAAAAAATGTATATTAAAGGTGAATTTGCACGGCAAAAAAAAAATTGTCTGTAATGAGGCATGAAATATTGTTCTCAACATTTAAATGGAAATTGTTTGTATCATCTATGTTCTCTTGTAAGTAATTGCACTCTGTGAAATTTTAGGTTACAGAATTTTAAAAAAAAAGTCTTTGCTTTTAGTACAAAACGCCAAGAGAGAGTAATATAGCAAATAAGATTCATCAACAACAGTTGATGGTAAAGAACAAAAAATAATAATAATAATAAAAAAAAATAGAGAGTGAGAATACCTCGACGGTTAGTGGGGACTGGGGAGAGGTCGTACAAACTTTGAGCCTCTCCAATATTTATGAATATCTCCCTGGTCAAATCCGAAAGGAACCCACTAGGCATTAGGGGTGCCACCGGATGCGGATTATCCGCGGATATCCGTATCCGAATCCGCCTTCAATCCGGATACGGATATCATTTTTTCACATCTGGCAATATCTGTATCTGTATCCGTATCCGAAAGTTAGATGCGGATACGGGTATGGTAAAAGCAATATCCTATCCGTATCCGATCCAATATCTGAAAGTTAGGTGCTTGATAATAATATCCGTATGAAAGAAATTATTCTTCAATGGAATGAAGCAATATATTTTGATAGTTTGAGTTGGTGAAAAAGTAATAGTAAAAGTATTCGATTCTTATAAGAGTAGCATGAGATATTTTAAGTATTTCGACATCAATCGTGACAACCGAATCAGCATTTAACACCGGAGGCCGTGTGATCTATTGCTATAGAAGCCGAATGCTAATGGATACGGTGGAAGCATTGATATGTGCATAATAATATCAGAGTATTTATCACATTTTATATTTTTGTAGATGAGATACAAAGTAATATAAGTATATTCGTTTAGTTTATCCTTAACTTTATCCACTTTTACATATCCGTTTAATATCCACATTCGATCCGCTAATATCATATCCGTATCCGATATCCGATTTTGACAAATACGGATATCATTTTTTCACATCCGTCAATATCCGTATTCGTATCTGTATCCTAATGTTCAGTGCGGATACGGATATGGTAAAGACAATATCCGATCTGTATCCGGTCCGATGGCACCCCTACTAGGCATCCATGGTGGACACATGGCACCACTTGACCTCAATGGGGCCTTTCTTGATTCACCGCGAGAGAGAGAGAGAGAGAGAGAGAGAGAGAGAGAGAGAGAGAGAGAGAGAGTAGAAATTTTTGATGGCACGAGAAAGAGAGAGAAAGGGTGGGGTGCTACCAACAACAATGAACCAGGCTTTTTATTGAGAGGAAAACATACCCCATCGTATATTATGGGTCATGTCCTTCGGGCCATCTACTAGCAAAAAAAAAAAAAGAGAGAGAGAAATATATTATGATTAATGTCAATCCTCATTTGGTCCGTCGGTAAGTCATTAGGTTTGCTCTTTAATGAACGCCGATTCGAATCTCATGAGGGGTGACACTCTCCCAATAGGACTATGCCTTGAAATTTTCTCATCACAGTCGAGGAGTCAGACTGTGGTGTGCAGATGATTGGTCTGGAGGGTGATTACAAGTCCCCTGAGATACCCCTATATTAACAATACACACACATGTATATGTGTGAAAAATGTACCCCAGCCGCCAGCTGAGGGACTCTCAAATGGCGGCGACGTAGTTGAATCTCAGCTACTGATTCTGCTTGCAACGCTATCATGATCACAGTGTTTTTTGCGAGGACTACAATCATGGTCGCAGTATTTTTGTGAGGACTACTATCATGGTCACAGTATTTTTGTTAGGACTGCGATCATGATCATAGTGTTCTGTGCGGAGTGCGACCATGATCGCAGTGTTTTTGTGAGGACAACATTGCTACCATGGTCGCAATGCTAATTATACTGAGAATATTTGAAAATTTTTAGCACTACGACCAAGTCACAGTGCCAGCTGAGAGAGTTCTCTCAGCTGGCGACTGAGATACACACACAGAGAGAGACTTGTGTCCTTTCAAAAGGATTTGAGCCCGAATCCTTCCAACTCAAATACAGCCCTCCGACTTTCGAATACAAAATCCACTCTGTTGAAGTTGATATATATTATTTCAAGTATCTATAAACTAAAAATTAAGTGTTTTGAATACTTTTTGCCTATCCATCAAGTGGCGCAAAATGAATGGTTGAAAGTAGTAAGTTGGTTAGATCTATGCCTTTAGACATACAAATTCTCGATCCGGCCATTTAATTATGATCTAAATATTTAAAAACCCTTAGAAACCAATTTTTGTTAGGTTTCAATTGTTCTACTCCGTTAAACTAACCAACTCACTATTTAGGCCGTCCGTTTTTTCCTCCTACTTGATGCATGAGCAAAAAAATATTCAAAACACTTGATTTTTGGTTTATATATACTTGCAATAATATAGATCAACTTCAACAGAGTGGATCGTATATTCGAACGTCAGATGTTGGTATTTGAGTGGGAAGGATTCGACCTCAAATCCTTTTGGAAGTACACAACTCTCTACACACACACATCAGAAATACGTATATCAGCAGACAGCTGAGAGTGCCTCTCAGCCTGCGGTGACGTGACACATATTAGCCACAACAATAAGTTGTGGCCTGCTTATTGGAACAAGTGAAATTACTAAATGCTCCGTGGTAAAAGGTAGTTGTCCTGCTATTGTTTATTATTATTTTCCTCCTATTTCTTTTTTCGCGTGTTGTCAAATCTAGGTTTGAGTTTTACTGCCAGAAAGTTTTTCTAAAAAAGCGGTATCCGCATCAGATTTTTTCTTTTTTTTATTTTGCAGGTCTAAATCTCCTTTTCTGTTTTAATGTCGACAGCCGATCAGAACACATCTCCTGTCAATTCAGGTCACCGTCGTCTCCGATCTGAGTCTTCCGATCTAAATATGAACCATATATCATCATGTTCAACTTCGTCACAGAATATTGAAAATCTTGAAGGGTTGAGATATTTGGATGCTGATCAAGAGGTTTTCATTCTATCCTTTTTTTTAATTTTTCTTGCAACTTCTTATATGTAAAAAATCTTTGGTAACATAGATGGAACTGCGACCTAGATTACGTTTTACAGAACAATAATCACTCTTACCAAAGTCGTCTTTTTCAGTTAACAATTGCACAGTTTTGTTAACTGCGATCTCAGTCGCAGTTATTTAATTTGAAAAATACCTAATTTTCTCATATACACTAAATTGGGGTGGTGGCTGTTGGCGGAGAAGAGAGAGAAAGAGTGAAAGAGGGACTGAGAGAGAGTGATTAAGAGATTGAGATGAGAGAAAGGGAGAGATTTTATAAGAGGGAGAGTGAGGAGGCCCGCGTTGAGCAAAAGGGGAGACCCACGTTTGGGTTGAGCCCTGCGTTCAGTAGAGGAGAGAGAAGAGTGGAGGGGAAGAAGATATTTTGGGGGGAAATGTGTGGAGGAGAAAAAATAGAGAAAAGAAATTAAAAGGAAAGAAAGAAAAGGAGTGTAGGAAAAAAATAAGAAAAGAAAGGAAAATATCCAGGTATAAATTCTGGATCCAGGAAAACACCGAAAATTGCGGAAAAAATAATTTAACTTGGAAAGGTCCCGAAAAATTCTAAAAAATAAAAAATATTATATTAAGTTATATGGTGAAATCAGATTCAAGAAATTTTCTATTTCAAATTAAAAATTCTGGAATCAACCGGCGATACCGGGTGACACCAATCCGGTCGAATTTTGATAAATTCAGAAAAATCTCCAAAAATGCATTAAGATAGACAATGTGTTTCTGAGGAACAATGTGAAAGCAGTTTTTAGAAATTCAACTCTATTTGTAAATTAAAATTTTGAGAATTGATTAGTGACACTTGTTGATACTATTTTTTGAAGATTTTGCAGAATAATTCATAAATATTTCAGAACATCATGAAAAATCTAAAATATTTAAAAACATTGTTTGAAACAAAAATTAGTCAAATCGAGCAGAACACTGAGATCGAGTCCTTGGTTCAGATTCAGGCCGACTCTGAATCCAGAGATCTGTATCCAGTGCCAAATGATAATTTAAATAACCAAACTTAAAATAAATACGGGGCAAAAATAAAAAAAATACGATCGAAAAATCACAATACATAACTAAGTACGTATTTCGGGGACAGAGTGTTACAAACCAGATGGCCGGACCTAAACCGGTCTGGGCAGCCGGTTCGTCGGTTCCAAATCGAACTGAAACCGGCATGCTCTTGGGCCGGTTCCAGTTGCTGAGTTCCCAAATCAGGAACCGCCGGTTCCTGGCTCGTACCGGGCGGTTCCTGGTTTTGAACCAGTTATTTTTTTCTTATCGGCATTTGGTCAAAAGGCCGAATGGCCATAAAATTTTTTTTTTTTTTGGGGGATCCCAGCCCCTCGACCGGTCTGGGCGAGTGGGTGGGCCTGGGCCGCAATTTTTTTTTTTTTTGGGGGAGGGGGGGGGGGGGTGGATTCCTTCAACTCCAACGGTCTAAAATTGGACCGTTAGCGTCAGCCAAGGTTCAAATGAATGTTGCCCTCTCCAACGGTCCAATTTTGGACCGTTGGAGAGGGAAGGTTTTTTTTTTTTTTTTAATTTTTGATTCTTCATATATTTTTAGTAAACTTTAAATATGGCCTAATTTCTCTTATTCTCCATCGCACCAAAATCCAAATCTCTCTACTTTACAATATCTCTCTATAATTTCTCCTTATAATTCTCTACAAAATCTCTCTCCAAGACTCTAACTCTTTAAGTCTCCATAATCTCTCTACATAATCTCTCTATGAAATCTCTCTCTATAATCTCTCCACAAAATCTTTCGTACTCTCATGGCAAGCGAAAGTTCGTCGACAAAAAAGCAAAGGCAAGGTTGGTGAAAATCAATCGTCAGAGATGAATTACGGCCTCAACACTGATGAATTGAAAATACATCCCGAAGAAGAGACGCAAATCCATATTCCAACCTAAAGATTTGAAACCCAACTAGTGATTGAAGCAAAGAAGGTACCGCTACTGCTAGCCAAAAATTAAAGTCCGATCTTTTCGTGTATCATTTTACGAAAATCAAGAATGATTCGAGCATAGTCGTTAGTGTAAGTTGTAAGCATTGTTAAAAAACTTATAAGTGGTCCGCTTCTGGTGGCTATGGAACATATCGAAAGCATCTGGAGAGGGTGCATCTTTGTGAAGCTGGTCTCACAAAAATGCAAACTCAAATATCAAGGTATGCTACGAATACCCCACAATTATTTCATTTCTCTGATGTTAAAAATAGAAATGAATTAGCACGAATGATTGCCGTTGAACACTTGTATTTTAGTTTCGGTGAAAAATTAGGTTTTATAAATTATTATGAAAATGCATTAAATCCGCAAGCAACTAAGTGCCTAGGACCACTCTTACACGCACATTACATAAACTTTATAAAAAAAAAATTATTGGATTTTTTATCACCTTTGATGGGTGTGTATTTATATGTGGTGATATATGGAGTGATTACTGGCAACAACAATATTATATGGGGATCACTTGTCAGAGGATTGATTGTGGATGAAATTCACAAAAAAAACTAATTGCTTTTAGAGTTTTTGATGAACGACATACTGCTCATAATATTTATAGATTAATAAAATTAGTTTTAGAAGAATATGATTTGATTAATAAGATTCTTGCAATTGATTTTGATAACGCATCTACTAATACTGCATCTATACCTGAATTAAAAATGTTTGTAAACCTGCATTTGAGGGTAAATTTTTTCATCCAAAGATGTGCTTATCATGTTTAAAATTTATGTGTGCAAAATGATTTAAAATAATTAGATGATTATATTAAACCTATTAGACACGCAATTCACTATTTATGGGAACATCAAAGAATGGGAAAATATTGAATCAGAAGGTATGAAACCAAACGATTTTCACAGGATATTCCAACCTATTGGAATTCAACTTATAAATTACTTAATGATAGCAATGATTATAAAGAATTATTATGTGATTTATTGCTAACAATATTAATGATATTAATTTATATCCTCAACAATGGGATGCATGCAAAAGTAATTTAGATATCTTAAAAGTTTTTAATGATACTACTTACACTTTATCTGTTGTTTATTATCCTACAACACATTTATTTGTAATTAAGTGTATAAATATTTGTGGTGTGCTAGAAGAACATGATAATAATTTAAATTTATTTTCTTGTATTCAAACAATGAAAAATAAATGACTAGAATATTTTAAAATAATTCCATCTATTTATTTAGTTGCATGTGTTTTTGATCCACGTTGTAAATTAGATAGATTGCATAACTATTTGAAGGCTTATTATGAAATTCTTCAAGTGGATGAAGATGTTTTTGATTTATTTAATAAAATATAATGAATATAGTGGAGTATATAGTTCAAGTATTAATAACTCTCGTTATGACCAGACTAGTAAAGTTGAGGATACCTTTAAACTTAGTAGAGAACAATAATTACTATTAGAAAGAGCAAAAATCACGGAGATTTTCGTCAAGCTCGAGCTCCAAGCTTGATAATTATCTACTACTTCATTTGAGTTTGGTAAAGATTTTCAAGATATAAAATTTTCAATCCTGCAATGGTGAAAGGAGCATTCAACACAATTTTCAATTATGGCAATTATTGCTCAACAAATTTTAGCAATGCTGGTGTCAACATTGGCTATGGAGCAAGTATTCAGTACGGGAGTGTCTTGGACCAAACCCGTTCGAGCATGTCCTCCAACTCAGTGGAGGCCCAAGCATGTCTTGATGATTGGACAAAATTAACGTTAAGACAACAGGAAATTATACAGGAACAAAGTGAAGACTTTATGAAAATGATGACCACCGGAACGGAAGGAAGCGATTGAGGTAAAGTACAGGGATTATGGTAAGAGAATTACATGGGATTTGATTCCTCTAAACCCAAGAGGATACGTAGGCAACTTAATTATGGTAAAAATTAAGTTCAAGCCTGTTTTTTTATTTTTTTTAATTATATGTTATATTTCTTAAAGTTAATTAATAATAAAAATAATTCCTATTTTTTAACTATTATAAAAAAATAGAGGAAAAAATTCCCATAAGTTCCCGGTTCTAGAACCGGGTGGACCCGGTTTCAGAACCTGAACGGGAACCAGACTCTAGGGTCCGGTTCTGGTTCTGCCATCGGCGGAATCGGAAACTGCTGGCTCTGAAATCGGGGTCGGGGGTCTACTCCATAGAACCCCCTCGCGCTCTGCCGCTAATAAACAAAAAGCTAAAAGCCAAAAAATAGCTTCAAGGGAAAAAAAAAAAAAGCCATAACGTGTAGACCAGTGCTTTTATTGTCAAATAATACATAAATTAATTACTTGGGCTAGTGCTCAATCTCATTCTCATGAGGGTCCACAAAATGTAGTCAAATGGCCAAGAAACAAACAAAACAACAACATGAAGCAAGCAAGCAAAAGCACCACGTCAGGGCGAATTCATGCGGGCGGGCGTGCGTGCCCGCGGCTTCCGCCGCCGCGTAAAAACATCAAAACATCGTACATCATCAAACAAAATAGAACACACCAGAATGACACAAAAATAATCAAAAAGGAAGCGGAAAATAAATCCCCCCATCTTGGATCAAGTCAGTTGCCACGTGTCGCCATCGATTCGTTGCGCTGCAGCTTCATCTGCTCATAAAATCTCGCGATGAACTCCTCAGCCTGCATGTCGATCAAGTTGGGGCCATCATCAGAGACGTCATTGCTCTCATCATCCTCAGTACTGTTGTCATTATTGTTATCGAGTGCTTGCAGATCCAGCGCAGACCCGTAGTCGCTGCTCATGCCGGAGATGGAGCCTGGCGGAGACGGTGGCGGCAGCGGCACGTCGTGGAACGAGTCCCGGGCCGCCGGCAGTGGAATGGGGCGTGGGGTGGGGGCGCCGCCTTCCTCGATGTGGTGGAGGGGGCGGATGCCGCAGATGAGGGACTTCCACACGCGGCCGGAGGCCTTCTCCGGGGGCTTCCGGCGCCGGTTCTTGGCCATGAAGAGGAAGGCCAGGAGGACGCTGAGGGGACCGCGCTTCGGGGGCCTCGAGAGAACGATGACGTTGACAGTTTTGGTGTTTATGTTAGCGGTGGTGATGGCGGTGGTGTGGTTGGCTGCACCTCCTCCTCCTTCGCCATTCGAGGGGAAGAAGTGAGCATTGAACAAGAAAAAAATTAGAGTTTCCCCACTTTTCTTCGTTTTCTGTGTCGACAAAATTATAATTTAAAAATGTTGGTTTTGTTTGGCAAAGGGATAGGAGGGTATTTATAGGTACAGAGGGAGGGAAGTTTGGTTGGTTGAAATGAAGTTGTGGAAAGGTTTGTCAAAGATGGCAAAGAGTTAAAACGGGCAAAACTCCGTCCACTGAAGTGGTTTTTTTTTTTCTCCTGTTTTGGGAGAAGGAAGGAAAATGCGGAGGGGATCGGTGGAAAATAGAGGAGAGGTGGCGGACAAAATGAGAAATCAATACAGCCCTCACTGTTTAAAGTAACTAAAAATTAAAAATTATATATTTTAAATATTTCTTTTTATTCATTAAAAAATACAAAATGAATCATAAAAAATAGCATATTATTTAGATTTATATTTTTAGACATATAAATTTTCGATCCGATCATTTCATCACAATATAAACACTTAACCATCACATAAAAATTTTGTTAGATTTCAAATATTCTACACACGTTAAACTAACCAATTCACAATTTTAGCCATTCATGTTTTGCCGACTTGATGATGGATGGGCAACAAGTATTCAAAATACATGATTTTTTTATTTTTAGTTATTTGAAGTAATATAGATGAATTTCAACGGAGTGAATCTCACATTCGAATATCTTAGAGTTGTATTTGATTGAGAAAGATTCGACCTTGAATCTTTTCGGACTGAGACAAGTCCCTCTTGTTAATGCACCTATTTTTTAAAATTAGGTGAATAGGTGGATGTATTCGTGTCAAATATATATTACGTTTTGTGTTTAAATTTTTTGTTAGATGCTTCTATATGAATTTAGCAAGTAATGAGTTTAAAACAATAATAAAATGTGATCACCGGATCTTTTTATAAATCCCTCCAAGATTAATTACAAGATAAATTAAAATCAATTAGTTTTTCAGCTACTAAATTAGGTACAAGTGAAATAAATTAGTGGATATTAATTTAACTTCACGTTAATCCACTAACTATATGTAGCTTTCTGTTTTCAAATACTTATTTAAATTTGAATAAGAATGAGTTGTTGATAACTCGTAAATATTTAATAAACTAATTCAATAATGTTAAATAGTGTGGGATCCGGACATAGCACTCTAGGTTAAGTAACTTGACTCAAATCAAAAGAGTAAAGTATGAAGATTTTTTTCCCTTCTAAGATAAGGCTCTCAGCTCAAAACAAACTCACTGCCTCTTGTAACAGATCCCCAGTGCATCAGGTTCAGCAAGCTTCATCAGTTCAGAGGGAAAAATCTTTCAACATCACCCCTTGTGATCCACGCTCTCGAGTCCACTTTGTCATCCTGTCCGCATGTTTATGTAAAGTTTAAAGACTTCAATTTACTTAATATGCTAAAGTGGCTTGGCTCAAGATAGATCTAATCTATCATCCATTTGAATCGTTAGTCTTCTCAAAATCCTAGTTACTCCTGCCTGATAGATCTTGTCACCTTCTCTTCATCTCGTTTTCACGTAACAAATAGGGGTGGCAATTGGGTCGTGCCTGACCAAACCCAGCCCGGACACGGCAGGCCAGGGGCTGGGTCGTGCCCGGCTCGACCCGCCCGGCCAACATGCGGACGGCCCGGCCCGACCCGGCCCGGGTTCCAAATATGAAATCTGGGCATGGCCCAAGGCCCAGGTGTCCCGGCCCGTGCCTGCCCGCCATTTAAAAAAATAAAAAAACTTTAAAAACTTAAAAAATTTAAAAAAAAACTTTAAAAATTCTAAAAAAAATCTTTAAAATTCTCAAAAATTACTTATTCAAGTTGTGATAAAATTAACAAAGAATATTATAAGGCGTGAAATGAAAATATATATTTGTATTAATGATCCAACAAATAGATAATTGATACAAATACAATTGAAGTAGAAATCAATTTTTTCAAATTTATCATTAATACATAAAAAAGTACAATTTTTCATTCTTCATACATTTTATCAGTCATAAATAAAAAATACAAGTCTTCATTCATCTTCTTAGGAGTCTTCTGGAGAATTTTTGATGAGATCGTCAATTGTTTTATTTTGACTTTTTATTTCCACATCTAGCCAATTCTTCTCACATATGGTCATCTCGATCGCATCTGATGTCAGACGGTTCCTCGTATCAGTCAGCACTCGATCACCTGTACTAAAAGCAGACTCCAAAGCTACTATAGATGTCTGAGAAGTCAATAAATCACGTGCTATGATAGAAAGTGTAGGATAAGTTGATGCGTGTGATTTCTACCATGCCAAAATATCAAAATTTTCAAATCATGAGTCTTGATCGATCTCAGGAATCACAAGATGTTGTATATAATAATGAAATTCATTTAAAGAGTCAGAAGTTCTAAATTTTTTGGAAGCTGATAAAAGATCAGAAAATAATGAACTTCTACTGTTAGAGGTTGAAGAACTTTGAGATGAAGAAGATTGTTTATTTTCATAAGTAGTTTCATAAAAATCATATAACTTATTTATAAAAGAATCAATATCTGCCCACATTAGGGCAGAACTATCCTCATAGTCCATCCTTTCATAAAAATTTTCAAATAAAAATTTATATCCATTAAATTTAATCCTACGATCCGTAATAGCAGCAAAATAAAAGGTAAAAGAAAATTCTTTAAAATACTTATTGAATTTTTTCTCCATGGGAGTAATAATATCTCTTATAGAATCGATATTTCTACATTCAGAAAATATTTCACTTATTTCAGTTAACTCAGAAAATATTATGCTTGTCGTTGGGTAATAAATACGAGAAAATAATTTTGTTATTCTTTCAAATCTTTTTAAAAATTCATAAATTCATTCACAAATTTGTCATTCCTCATCGAAAATAAAACAGTTATGCAATTCTACATATATAAATATATTTATTGCCTCCTTATAAGAAATCGCTATACTCAACATATTATGTGTTGAGTTCCAATGAGTTATTACATCTTGAGGTAATTTTTTTAGCAGGTAACCCTAAGCCCAAACAAATTTGTCTGAAGGTTTGCCGTCTTGGGCTGCTACTTTTAATAAATATAATAATATCTCTTAATTTTTGAATATAATCATTAATTATTTTCAAACCATCTTGTACACACAAGTTAGTAATATGACAAAAGCGTCGAATATAAAAAAATTTCCATTCAAAACGTGTTTTAAATAATTTTTCAAAATCTCAATTGCTCCAATATTTTCTCTAGCATTATCAAATGAAACAGTGAAAATTTTAGAATCAATTTTATATTCTCTAGCAATACGCATTATAATCTTACTAAGATTTAAAGCATTATGAGGATGAGAAAACTTTTTAAAACCGATAATTTTTTTATTTAAAACCCAATCAGAATTAATACAATGCGCATTAATAACAATATAATGGTAGTTGTTAAGGGCTTCCCAACAATCAGAAATGACTGTAATTTTATGGGACAAAGATGGTAAAACTACAACTAATATTTATTTTTGTTCTACAAATACTTTAAACATTTCCGATCTTATAGTGTTCCTACTGACCGGCTCATAATCAGGATTATGAGTGGTTGGTTCTAATATAATCTGTAAACGAATCATCTTCAGCCATACTAAAAGGTTGCTTAGACCGAATAAGATATTTCACTAAATTTGTTTACATGTTGCACGATTATAACTAAAAGTGCCTAAATTGTCACCCAAAATGCTAATTTGGGTTTGTCGTGGTTGGTGTTCGGGGTGTTTGCTTTTAATATGTTTGGCAAGTGGACCAGTTCCCGCATTTTTGGGAAAAGAATATGAAACATCTGAGCACAACTTGCATTGAGCTCTCCTAACTCCTTTAACAATTAATTTATTAAAATATTTTCAAACTCCAGATTTAAGAGTTATGGAGGTAGTTGATACCTCGGGGAACTAATAGGTATATGAGAAACAATGCTAGGTACATCAGAAGAAGCATTAAAATTTGTGCATAGTATAAGTTGTGTGTATGGAATTTGTGGAGTGTCGTCTAGTGGCATATTTAGGGCTTTTGATATATCATTACAAATATTAAAATTACCATGAAATTTAGAAGCAGAAGCTTGACTAGATCCAACTTGACTAGAATTGACATCCTTTTTTTGGCTAATTTTTAATTTTATAAGAATATAAATACTGTATTGAAGAGCTTGAAGAGCTTATAGAGAAAGAGATTGTAGATAGAGCTTGTAGAGAGAGCTTGTAAAGCTTGAGGATTTGAGTTTTGAGAGCTTGTAGAGAGACTTAAAGAGCTTGTAAAGAGAAAAGGAGAGCTTGTAGAGCTTGAGAAAGATGAAGAGAAGTAGTTTTTGTTATGTGAAATGAAGTGAGGAAGTCCAAGTATTTATAGAGGAGAAATAAGTATTTTTTGCAATTTTGTTATGCAAAAAACACAAAAAAAGACATCATATATCCGTTAGGGGGTTTTTGCAAAAAAAAAATTGCAAAACACCCCTAATGGCTATAATAGCCGTTGGGATTAGGTGGGGGGTATTTGCATATAAAAATTTGCAAAAACCCCCTCCCAACGGCTCTTAGAGCCATTGGACTGGAGGGTCGGGCGCTCCGTGGCATGGCCCGGCCAGCCCAACGGCTCTGAGAGCCGTTAGACTATCCTTTATGGGCCTGGCACGGCCCACCGGATCATGGGCTGCCTATTTGCGGACCCGAGGCCGGCCCGTAAATACCCCGGACACGGGCCGGGTCTGGCCCGGGTCCTGCCCGGGCTAGGCCGGGCCGTGCTCGTGCCCGGACTACCTTCTCTTTATGCACCTTCAACTTGCTCCTCTATTTCTTTACTTGAGATTCTCTGTTGTAGAGACTCCTTAAGACTTGTTTGGTTGTGGTAGTTATAATGTTGATTGCACCCTTTATTTATAAGATTTTATAATACAACTCCTATTTGGACTATGAGATGATCTTGGCCTTTGGATGGTTGAAGAATCTTGATCAGTCCTTTTAGGAATTGATCTCTTGATCTAGAAGGATTCTAAACCTTTTAATCTTTAGAAACAAACCTTCATTTAATAGGAATTAAATCATATTCATATTCTTCCTAAAAAAGAAAATTCGCAATCGCCTGAATGAAAATTGCTTTATCTTAATTTGTTTCTTCTGCTTCAAGTCATCGTCTTCTCCAGCTCAATTGGATTTTCTTGAACCATCATCTCTTCTTGAAAAATAAGGCAAAATCCTAACAATCTCCACCTTGACTTATTTTTCTAGCCTTTAGCAAAACAACTTGAGATTTCAGATTAATACCTTGATTCTTTCCTTACTTGTAACCGTGCTGTGAAGTCTTTAACTCTTGCACCCTCTTCCTGGGGCCCTTGGCTGATTTACTGTCATGGCTTGGTCCATCTCAGGCCTTACCCGAGTACACATTTTCTCTTTTCCGCAACACTTTGATCCGGTTCACGTCCATTGCAATCTTCCTTGAAGCTCCCCTCGCGATGAACTCCCTTCCAAGCTTATCCTTGAAACTTCACATCAAACTGAGTTTTCTTCCTTCAACTTGTATAACCCTCCACACTTCTCTCCTTTCAGGATTATCCTATCTTCTTGGTTGACTGTGACGACGCCTTGTTGCATTTGGATCCAACATCCTTCTTCCTCAAGCACCCTATGGATATTAGATTATACCGTGCCTCCGAGACATACCGGACCGCCTTCAGAGCACGCATTGTCCCATCTCTTCCTGTAACCTTGACTGTCCCCTATGCTGATGACCTCGCAAGTCGAGCCATCCATCATTTTGACAATCCCTTCCTCGTTTGCAACTAAGGAGTTATTGAACAACTCTTTCTGGGAACATACATGAACCGTACTACCTGAATCAAATATCCAGCCTTTATGTAACGGTCCCAGTATAATAAATCTTCAAATTACATAATATCCAATTACACTGACCGATTATTAAAAATCATTTCCAATTTCTTAAAAATTTCAGCAGCACCTCCTTTGTAATTGCTGATCGGATAAGATATCCAATACAAATATGATAATTTCGGCTAACATCAGCCTACTTATTCTCAATCCAACCATATAACTGAATTCAAAATTATTCACATAATCATGAAGGTATTTCGGCTTGACATCGCCTACTTAAGGAGAAACATAATAACATAAGCTCTAGAGTTTCCCTCTCGACATCCATAGAATTTCAGAAATGATAAATTTAGACTTCATGATCGCTCATATTGATAATACACTTCTTGTTATCACCACCCAATAAAGATATCTCACATATCAACTTGAAATGAAACTACTACAACGGTTCTCTAAATATATATATAAATACAAGATTATTCATCTATCTTATGTGTCCACAAACATCATCAACAAGCACAAATGTTCCAGAGTACAAAGTTGGGATTGATTCAGAACGAACCCTGCGCAGCATAACTCTGACCTCTGCCTCCAAGCAACCTGCAATATACCAGTCTGTGGGAGGGTGAGCTCGACAGCTCAGTGAGTAAGGTAGGGAATAAATCAAGAAATGATAATATCTCAACGAGAGTATGAATATTCACGCAATAAGGGAATTCTGAAACAGTAAGAAGATAAAGAATCAGAGGCATCCCATAATTTAATAATCAAGACCCCAGTCTCTAAAATTTCCGAGGACGATCAGACTCTTATGATCATACTCCCTAATTTCATACTTGGATTTTCATCTTTCCGTGTGATAAGGTGTATGAGTTACATAAACAACTTTCTCGTCTCATGTGTACATAGTGTGTACTACTTACGTGCCTTGTATTTCACGTTATAATACACCAACCATCATAGTTATACCATAAACCTAGTTTATGCATTCAGATAACACTTACATCACAGGCCATACTTATATAACCTATAATCATATCATACTTCAAGAAATGTATTGATTTAACCTGTACACTTTCACACAGTTTACAGTATTTCATTTCAATCAGCTAAATATGTATTCTGATGTTTTCACTATTATATATGATAACACCTCCAACATACCCCTAGTATCACACACACATAGGTATCACACATAGCCATTCATTCTCAATCATTTGTAAGGATGCAATAAAATGTATATCATAGTACCGTCTTCGCACTCCGCCCGTGCCATACGGGTCCCTTCCTCTCAATATGATATATAGCACCGTCTTCGCACTCCGCCCGTGCCATACGGGTCCCTTCCTCCCAATATATGTATATATATATAGCACCGTCTTCGCACTCCGCCCATGCAATACGGATCCCTTCCTCCATAACACAATGTGTACATATATAACAACACAAATCAGTGCATCCAATTTCATAAGATTCATACATCATGCACATCATTTCCTATATAAAAGCAATCATACTCACAATTAATGTTTATCTGTTAGATTGTATTCTTACAGGAATATTCACACAAATTTGCTTAATCAGAACATGCCACCAATGTATATTATGTACATAAATCAAGTGATATACACCCATCATATTCATATCAATCATAATGATTTCTATTCAGTAATGTACATGTCAATGCCCTTGTACCCATATTCCAAAATTCTATATTAAATGCAACACTCATTACACAAGATTGTGTTCAGTTCTAAGCCTGCCTTACTATCCCTTTCATGGTGAACACGAACTAAATATTGTTTCAGTGTCTAATACTCGCAAGACTATCTATGTTTAGTGTGGGTACTAATTTACCACAATAAACCCTCTTTCGACCATAAGATGGTGAAGCTATCCCTTTTCCTTATAACATTGTATATGTGTGTAGATATATAATATGGGTACTTTCTATGTGATGCTCTAAATATATTTGAATAGAGGAACGACCATGTTCATATGGTTTACATATGCATAACGACCAGGTAGTACATATGTATATATGTCGCATACCCATATTTCTCACTTTCAAATCTTCTTTACGAGATTTCTAAACATTCATTATTACGCCCACTTAATTTGATCATCATCTCAGATAATAGGTTCATCCCCCTTAACTAGAATAATTTGAAATGTCACAATTACTGTTTAACCCCTGGCGTATTTCAAGATGTTATACTCAAAAGAAAAGGGACTTAATAAGAATTGAGAACATATAATACATATGATTGAAAGTGCTCATTTCAAGTATGTCTTAGGTTTGGTTACTTTATGGGGCACATACTATCTGTATACAAAAGTATTACTTGCTCAAACATTCTGGCTAAACGGATGGGTAAGTTGAGACTATAAGGAGAAGCGAATGTCTCACACATGCTAGTTAATTGGAATACAACTCTCTTGATTTAACGTACAAGTTAATAATGCCCAACAATTTGTTATTACTTAAATTTCTTTGACACGAAGAATATACTGTGGTCGCAACTAAGATTATATATATCTATAACAGCTATTCTCATTACTCATGGATGGAGTTGAGCCTAATTGGATTCCTGCCAGTACTGATCTTGATACTGCCAATCCTATCACTCTGATTTCCCAATCTTTGATATTACAATAAGAAAATCTTTCCTTTCAATTAGTATTCATGTTCACTCATCCATTAGTCTACTGTCAATATAATTTAGTGCTGGCCGTTAACTTGTCCATTTATCAGTGAATTATAATTGATCAGCCTATCATCCTCACCAGTAACTTTCGGCGTTTCAGAACTTTCCACTGACTATGCGCCAATAAATAACCGAGTGTGCTTGCAACCCATTTACGAGACACTATTATAAGGGAGGGTCAATACTTTAATAAACAGGTAGGATATGCCCGTGCTCATAACATGCGTTACTGAAGAAAAGTGTTTAGTTCTATATTCAGCACAACGTGCCTACATATAAATTCAATAACCTTCCCATAGATCCCACCTAAATATGTTTCATCGGATCTGACCTCCCTAACAATCGAAGATGATTTTATCGTAACTCCCATTTTTTTCTATTAGAATGAGACACAAAGACTTCCATTAAAATTTAGACTTACCGATCTTTCTAACAATATATTACATGACCCACTTAATTTGTACGAACAGCCGAAATCAACAGAAAATCTTTTAGACATCCAAAATTCTGCAACTTGGTATTTTTGACTAGTTGTGATATTTCAGTGATAATTCCCAGCACAGACCTTTGATTAGGACACCGTAAGAGCAGTTGGAAAGTAGACTCGATCTGCTTTCCAACGGTATATCACATGACCTATTTCCTTTTAAATATCTTTACGAAAGAAACCCCAAGTTTCAGGTTTCAGATCTGGACAGACTTTAACAGCTTTGTTTTACTATTTCAAAAGTGCTTTGAACTAAACAAATTCTCAACTTTTCCTTTTATTTCTTCATCTAAATTAGATCATAAGTAAGTCATGAACTTAAGTATTTAGACCTTTCATCACGAGCAATTTTTATAAGAACTTTCATGGTTCGATCTCTACTTGATTTATCACTAACCCTCTTTAAGTCACCTCCAACTTCATAGCTTAAATCATATCATAAAAATTTTCTTTTTATCTCACTAACATTACCACGATCAATTTTTGATTTGATTTCATAGTTATTACGTAAGAATGATAAGAAGCTCAACCATCACAAGTGTAAGAAGCTTCAAGAATCTCAATCTACACTAATGGTTAGGAGAGATCTATAACTTGATCTCCCCCAATTGTAACGATCCACGAATTTATGATACTAATTCAACGCTTAGGATTAATCTTGTCTTCTAATAATACATTAATCGTTACTTAGACTTTTAATATGATGCCACTCAAATTTTCAGCCTAACCTTGCCTACTTAAAGATAACCAATACCAACCTCCGATCTCACAAGATATAATCATATACATAATACAAGAGAGTATGCCTCTTGATAAAAATCAAGCCAACTCAACACCATAGCCCTTCTTTGATCACTATGCTTTCACATAGGGTTATATGTTGTGCGCGCGCGATCCAATCACAACAACCAAACAATAGAGAATCCCAAAATCTCCAGCACAAAGAACAAACCAACAATCACACGAAGAACACACAAATCACGAAGACGAGATTTAACGAGGTTCGGCCTGAATGCCTACTCGGGGCAATCAACGGAGAGATTTCTATTAGGAAGATGATTACAATAGCTCTTGGTCTCTTTTAATGCAAGAGAACCCCTTCGCTATCTCTTTTCGCAGGTTCTCTTCAGAGATACTAAACCCTAGGATCAACATAGGCTTAAATACCTCATACAGCGGATCAGCAGATTTAACCCAGAACCCGACTGTCGGTCGACCGGGCCGGTCGACCGACTTCCTTATACCGGTCGACCGTGACGGTCGACCCAAGAAACCCGAGAGTTGGGTTTGTCAGTCAGGGTTTTCCGGTCGACCGGGTCGGTCGACCCAGAAAACCCGAGACTTGGGATCTGTCAGTCAGGCACTGCGGTCGACCGGGCCGGTCGACCGCTCCAACCTCTGTGCATGTTGTGCACGTCGGTCGACCGGACCGGTCGACCGACCCTGCCTGATTCTGCTGCTGCTGCTGTTTTCTGCTGCTGTTCACTTTGCCTTCCGTCGTCGACTTCCTTGGCGATCTCCTCGACGCGACCCATGACAATCCAGCAATCCAGTCAGCTTCCTAGGTAATAATCTCTCTCTTTCCAACATTATAGTTGTCACCAAGAGGCTAATTTGCATATTATTATAAGAGAGTTACATCACCACAAGAAAAAGTTCTTCTATAAGACAAGAATTAGCAACACCCAGCAAGTTCATCATGCATTAGTCTAATGATTCTTTGAAGAAGTTGATCCAATTTAAGAAAGAACAATATTGCCCAAAAATTAGTCTCACATATCTCTCAATGAAAGCTTCATCACCATCAAAGTGAAGTGTGAGATTGAGGTTTCAAGGTTTGAGATCTAGACTAAATTTGAAGATTTATGGACTCCATCACTACATGATATACCCTATCATGCAACCTCCTTACCCATCAATTCTATATAATTGGATTAACTCAATACATCTCAAGATGAAATTTTTACCACTACATACTTTAAAAGTCATGAAATTTCAAGGAATATTTGCATGAATAACTCAAGGGAACAATTCCATTAAATTAATAAATCAAGATCTAGGGTTTTCAAGAGATGAAATTTGAGAAATGAGAGAAAGGGAGAAAACCCACTCACAAACATCCGAACCCGACCCTCCGCCTAGCCGGCCGCCGCTTGGCCCGCCGCCGGCCGGCCACCGCCGGGCCGGCCGCCGCGCGGCCTGCACACGCGCGCGAGTCCCAGATCCAAGGGGAGAGGGGGAGAGGAGAAGAGAAGAGAAAAAAAAAGGGAGAAGAATAGAGAGTGAGGAATAAAGAGAAATTTTCATTTCGGTTTCTAGGGTTTCTTCTCCGGATGAGGATGAAGAGATGAAATTTCTCTTGACTCTTTTAAGGTCCCTATTCCAAAATATTACAAGTTTGTCACCCCTTTCATCCAAGTGTCCACTCCCCCAAATCAAGAAGATCTAGGCCCTTAATCTCTCCTCTCATGCATACCTACTCCCTCCACTAAAAAAATAATATATAAAATTGTCATGGATGTATTTTCTTGATAAATACATGTATTTCAAGTATAATACTAGTATATCCTCACATTAAAGTACTAGTTACATTAAACTATGGTATAGGTATATTCATACATACCACTTGACCTTCTCAAAATTAAATTGAAATTTATTACACACTCAATTAACATAATAACTCGAGATTTATTTTATTAAATCATGGTTTAATAATTCGGGGTGTTACACTTTACCTCGAGAAGTGTTATCTTCATAAGAAGCCATTAATATTTCAGTGTCCTCTACAACACTTGCTACGTCGCCTCCCCAGCTTGCACCTTCTTCTTCAACCACTCTTGTCAATGCTTCCAGTCATTCTTCCAATGATCTTCCCTGTGACAAAAGTGACACGCCTTTGATGAGCTTGGAGCTTTTCCTCCTTCTCCTCTTCCTTTCGTTCCCGTGACCACCAAACCTGATCTTGTCTGCTGCTTTTGATTTGGCCTTTCCCTAATCTCATTAGATAAGAGAGTTGACGTGACCTCCAAGATGAGAGTTTTCTTACCATAGAGAATGGTGGTGACGATATGATCATATGACTCTGGAAGAGAACTGAGAAGTATCAATGTCTTATCTTCCTCATCGATCTTAATATCAACAGCTAGAAGCTCGTTAATGACCTTATTGAAGAAGTTTAGATGCTCCAACACTGATGTCCCTTCCTTCATACGTAGCCCATATAGTTGTTTCTTGAGATACAACTTGTTGGAGATGCTTTTCGTCATATACAATATTTATAACTTTGACCACAATCCCGTAATTGTTTCTTCATCCATCACGTTGTACATAACCTCGTCTGTGAGACATAGTTGGATCGTTTTTGCCGCCTTTAGATACACCTTCTTCCAATTCTCATTTGACATACCTGCAGGTTTTGCTGACTTACCCTACAAGGTCTTGTGAAGACCTTATTGTACCAGCAACGCCTTCACCCTCTTTTGCCATAAGCCGAAGTTTCCTTTGCCATTGAACTTCTCGACCTCGAACTTTGCCGTAGAACTTTCTATCTTCGACATTTTGCCCTTCATTAACTTTAAACTCTGATACCAATTGTTGTGAAATTGATATACTCTGATACTAATTGTTGTGACTCTCAGGATCGATGTTAGCAGTACTTGGCAATATAAACAGTACTTGCAAAAGAAAAACTTGATGTAAAGCAAACTAACAATACCTAAATAAAAGAGCAATAAAGAAAGAACACAATGATTTAACGTGATTCGGTCTAAACTTGGCCTACGTCCACGGGGAGAGAACTTGAGAGAGCTTTACTAATAAACTTGGTATAAAGAGATCTAATCTTTTTCTTGATGCAACATGAGTATTCACCTTCCACTTGAATCTAACCATAAGTTACAAGAGTATTACCTTTTCTCTATGCACCTTCAACTTGCTCCTCTCTTTGTTGGCTTTCTCTAGTCTCCTTTACTTGAGATTCTCTATTGTAGAAACTCCTTGAGACTTGTTTGGTTAAGGCAATTATAATGCTTGGTTACAATATTTATTTATAGGATTTTACAATACAACTCCTATTTGGACTATGAAATGATCTTCGTCTTTGGATAGTTGAAGAATCTTGATCGATCATTTTATGAATTGATCTCCTTGATTTAGAAGGATTCTACACCTTTTATCTTTAGAAACAAATCTTCAAAATCATATTCATACTCCTCGTGAAAAAAGAAAGTCGCAATCGGTTGAAAAGGAAACTGCTTCATTTTAATTTGCTTCTTCTGCTTTAAGCCATCGTCTTCTCCAACTCAATTGGATTTTTTCGACCATCATCTCTTCTTAAAAAACAAGACAAAATCTTAACAGAATTAGGGGCAAAGAAGTACTTTTATCAAGTTAGATCTAACTATAGCTACATCCTACATGTGTGGTGTTAGAACTTTAAGGAGTTGAGACTGTATTTGGTAATAGTTTATCATTAATTATCATCTGCATTACATAAATATTTTGGGGTATATTATTTGAGTCTTGAATGGATAGATTCTATAATTTTTTTTTTCTCTCTAAAGAGTGTAAAACCTATAAAGCTTTCCAGTTTGGTGTAAAGGCTATGTTATTCTTTAGTTTTGAATTTATTTTTATCTGAAACTATGATATTTGAGAATAGAGGTCACTGAATGTAAGCTTCATGTTTATTAAAGTATACATTCTACTAAATAAATCGTATCCTTTTGCTTCTTAAAGTGAAATTTTCATCTTATTTTGAGTCAGATTGTCTAAATGTTATCTACAGCTTGTGCAAATGTTTATATGGATGGAAGGAAAATGTCAATGAGTCATCATTTTCTGCTGGTGACTCATTTGCTGCTGCTGGTGGTTGTCAGGATGCAACATACGTGGAAGGTGTTGCCTGGTTCTACTATTGGAGGCTGCTCAAGATCTTCCCACTGATGTATTTTGTTCTTTTATTTTAGTTTGGGTATATATGACTTTAGACTTTGCTCTTGAACTTTATGTTACTATTTATTTGTAAAGTTCTAAATAACTAAGTTAATCAACTCCTAGTAAGTGCACATATTGAAAGTAATCTTGCTATATGTAACATGTGACTTTCATTTAATGCATTCATATTTCAACTAAAAGAGAGGTGCATATTATTTGTACTTTAGTTAATTTTCAATGCACAATGACATTTGTTTTATCATGCTATGACAGAAAAATATGTCGTTGTATATAGTGGACTTTTAAGCAAAATATTGTTATATCATTTGGTAATACGTATTAAATCTGATAATTATTCCATACAAGATCTCATACATGTATAGCTTTTTTATCATGATCAAAAGAAATGAGGGTTTTAGGCATACATGATTCCATCACGAAAGAGATGCCGAAAGTTGCACGATCTCGAGGACGCCGGAGCTGAGAGAAAAGATTCTTCTCTCCAGTCACCAAGTTCTCATCTTGATCTTTAGAGGAGATGAGAGGCCTCCAAGAGAGAGATTAGGTCATTGTGGTGGAGAGGGAACCCTACCCATGATATATATATAACATCAAGGAATCCTAATTCAACTCATCATAAATCCAGACCCTTTATTGATAACACGAGTTCAACACGTGTGGATAAGTCTCACATTTTAATTTAAATGCACTCATGACTACGTGTAATTGAAAACATGTCTACACCCAAACTATTTAGGCTTGATCGATTCTTTATTGAGTCAAACAACATAGGTTAATGTAAGCGGGTGCAAATATCCAATTGACTTAATTAGGCTCAAATTAAATTAGATTTTAAAATATAATAAGTCTAAAACATAATCTACAGTAACACTTTTCATCAATGCAGTCAGAATGCTCAACTTTAGAGCTAGAAATGAATCTAGCATGCTCAACACTCTTATGGGACTAAAGCAGTTCATACTTCATACAACACGCAAATTTGATGTCACCAACCTCTACCATTAATTACATACAACCAGCCTCTACTTCCAAACGTGCTTTCCACAGCTTGTGGACTTTCTCAGGCCCGTCTTAGATGTCGACAGTAGTTAAAAGAAGTGATAAATTTAATATGGCGTAAACTAAACACACGCAACACAATATCAAACCCAAAGACTAATGATATAAGCTTGTGGGCCTTTTTCCTTTCTTTTCTAAAAAGGCTAATGATTTAGGCCACCAATCCTTAATTTTCACGTTCTAATGTTAAATTAGAAAATATCGGTTGCACGTAAATATTCTAAATGTCACGAATATTTCCAATATGTTTGAACTTGAAAGTGAAGAAAATTTGATGTTCATGGTAAGCAAATGTAAAGTATTTGCTAGTTAGCATCATTCATGAACCGGTACCAGCGAATCAAGAATTTCATGGTTGATTACTGATGTTTGATTATGTTGGTAATGTGACGGTCGTTGTTTTTATATTTTTAACCATTATAAGAAGTGATTAAAAGTCTCCCCCGCGGTTGTCCAGCCGGTTGGTCTGAGTCGGTTAGAACACAATATTTACTACGGCCACCGGTTCGAATGTCGCCTTGCAGACATTTCTTCTCTCCCCGACGTGGCCCCGGCTAGGCCCCAGTTTGCTCCCCGGAGCTCGTCGGTAATTGAGTCAATTAGAAAAAATACCAGTGATTAAAAGAAATTGAAAAGGAAAACTAGACTCTGTTTTCCCTAATTTTCTTTCACTCAATAAAACCTTTGAAATTTTTGATCAATTTTTAGTCCATTCTCTCTTTTTAGAATGTATTGTTTATTTCCTTAGTGATCGTACAAGTAATTTGATAATAAAAAGAAATTACTCTGAGAGGCAGCTGGTTTGCGCCTACCCTGAAACTAGTACTATCTAACCTGTTTTTTTTTATTATTATTATTATTATAGTAATTTTCTTTTGACATTAATCAGGCCGAACAGAGGGGGAACAGGAGGAAGGAGGGCAGAGATGGGGGGTCAGAAAAGAGTTATTTTGGATTTTTTTTATTGAGAGTGAAATTGTGGAAAAAAAATAATGACACATTTGTAATAATTTTAGGGGTGCCTTCATCATTCCTTGCGGTGGAAATATCCGCTCCCCAAAATCTTCTATGCTAACAAACAACAATCATTTTTATATATGCCACTACTTCAAGTTTCTTACCAACCTGATTTCTAATTCCCTCCAGCACTCGGCCTGAGATTCCTAGTTTGGGTGTAGATTTTGGCCTTGAGCTCAATTCATTATCTTATGTAAGCTGGATGTTGGCTGTCACTGTATCTTTTTGTTTCCTCTCTTCTTGTCTCGAGCCTCTCTCTATTTCATTCCTCTCTTGCAAATTCTTGCAAAAAGTGGGAAACTAGCTTATGAGATTTTGGATGTATCTGACAAAAGTGAACGGTCTTGGTTGGCATTCTTGCATCCAATGTGCTTCTAGAGACTCTCAAGTTCATTCTGAGATGTCAACAGCAGTTAACACCTTGCTCAAAGATTACAGACATTGACCAACTCCCGAAACACTGTTTCGGTTGTTTAGATCTCACAATTTTCTCTCTCTCTCTTTTTTTTTTATTGTCAAATCGCCTCTGAAATTATTTTATATTCCATATTAATTCTCAAAATCTTTATATTTTCAAACCACCGGCCTCATAAATCTTATAAGTTTAGAGCAAATACCTCTTTTATTAGTTTTTCTGTTTATAAACCTAAAATTATTGAATATTTTTTTAAATTCAAATATTCTAAAATAATATTTGAAAATTATCATTATATCCTCCACTCTTTCCTCTACTGCCTTCTCTCTCTCTGATGTTGCTGCTGCTGTTGGAATTGAAGAATATAAAAGCTGAATCTTCAAGATGAATTATGGCGAGATCCGTTGATCAAATCAACCGGATGATGGTTGGAGTGTGTTCTCCTTCCATTTGTGATGAACGTGGTATATTTACATGTTCAATTCCGACTTCGAATGAATGAGATATTCAAGTCCAAAGATTGCCTAATTCAAAGCCAAAAGGGACTAAATTTAGCTATAAGCATTTAGTCCCACATTGGCCATGTGATGGAAGTATATGGGGTATAAATAGAGAAAAAATGAGACCAAAGGGTGTGCCCTTTGGGTACTTGGAGTTTTCGCGCGCGAATTGGAGGGAACTATACTAGTACATGCGTACGTGCACGCACGCGCGCCGCCGCTGGCGGCGGCCGGCCGGCCGGCGCCGGTGCCGGTGCCGGGCTCGGGCTCGGGCTCGGGCTCCGTGGTCTGAGTTCCCTACCTGGTTCTCTTTTTGAATCAGGGGCCGTTAATCCAACCCGCCCGCGGAAGGATTCGAAAACTCCAACGGGTGTCCGCCAGCGCGAACGGATCCGACCGTTCGCCAACCGCTGTCGGAAAACCGACAGAGCGGTTGGTCGGTTGCGACGGTTCTGTCCGAACCGTCGCAACTGTTGGGAATTGGCGGACGAGAATACCCCTCCGGAGCGCTATAAAAAGCGCCCCAGGGGTTCATTCTCAGACACACCAAACTGAAGAATCTTTCTCTCTTCTGAAAGATCTCTCCCTCTCTCTATAAGTTCTGACTCCGTTCTGAACTGGGCTCCAGCGAAGTGCGACTCCTCGACTTCCAGATTAACTTCCAACAGCGAAGTGGGAATCCACGAATTCCAGAAGTGACTTCCAACGAAGTGGGAATCCGCGACTTCCAAGTGAAGTGGGAATCCGAAGCTACTTCCTAAAGGAGATTCTGCCAAAATTCTTCAACCTTCCTACGTCCTCAACAGTGGGTGTTCCTCCAAAAGAGTAAGACAAATATTCATTTGAAATTTGTCGTTATACCGCTGTTTTGCTAATCCTGTGTAGGTACTGGTTGACTACGGTTCGACCGTACGGTATTTGGTAGTGCTGTCCAAATACTGTGAAGAAGTGTTGTATCTTGGGAGACCAGCGTCCATTATCCCGTAAGCACCGGTGCGGGGGACGTAATTGTCTTAAGGAGATTCGCTGTAAGCGTACCTCACTTCAATTACTGTATAAGTGGACTAAGTCCTTTATACAGGGGATATACTTTACAGTATATCGAGATTGACTTAGATTCAGTCTAAGTGAAACTGTATAAGTGGATTAAATCCTTTATACAGGGGATATACTTTACAGTATATCGAGACTGACTTGGATTCAGTCTAATTGGTGCTTAAACCAAGGAAGGAAATTGAAAGGTGGTTCTTGAATTAAGGAACGTTCTTTGAACGGAAAACCTCCCACCTGATATTTGCCGACCTGGCCAATTAGATTGTTGATATCTCAGTGATCTTGATAAGTTGTCAGATTGATTCTTGTTAAGCAGAATACCCAACAGCTGCCGCTACCGGTGCCGCTGCTGCCACTACCTGCTGCTTGCAGCAGGCAACAACTTGTTGCTGTCGGCAACTGCCGGAGCTGCAAAAGCCTGCTGTGTTGCCGGTAGCTTACTGTTGCAACGGCAGGTATCAGCAGTAGGCTACAGTAACGACAACACCAGGTCATTTGTCGGCAGCAGCAGCAGACTGCCGCTGTTGCTGCCGCAGCCCGCCGCTAATCCGAGTGAGATAATGAAAGAAAGAGAAATTTTGTCAAATTTGAAGAATAAAATAATATTTTTATCTCTCTATTGTTACAAAATAGACAACAACTAATAGTAGAGATATTTTGTCTAAACTTATAAGATTTTGAGACGGACTTGAAAATATGAAGATTTTGAGACTCGGTATGATAATAACTTATACACACACACACACACACACACACACACACACACACACACACACACATATATATATATATAGGGGTTACTGTACCTCAGCCTGCAGGCTGAGAGAGTTTCTCAGCCTGCGGGACGTGGCTGAATATATGCCACACATCGGCCGCAGAGTGTAGGCGCCAAAAAAATCAAAAAATTCCCGCCTAAACAATTGTGAAACAAATTGACAAAAATACCCCTTACAAACAGAATGAAGACGACGAATCTGCTTATGATGGTGATAATGACGAGGATTAGGATTTCCTGATGTTCTGATATTCAACCTTATTTGTCTTCTTTTAAAAAGCTTTTAATTCTCTTTTTTTGTAAGGTCTCTTTCTCACTATATTAACTTATAAGCTCTTTTAATTACATATGAAACTGCGACCGCTGTTCTTATATACTGCGACCATAGTCGCAGTCCTACTACGCATGCAATAAGTAAAAATAATTCATAGTTTATAGGCTGTTGAGACAACAGTTACGGTGAACTGCGACTGTAGAATCAGTCCTTATTCAGACAACAGTCACAAATAAAGAACAAAAAAGAATATAAGATAATACGTAAACTGTGATTATACTATCGCTCTCGTTAAGTACTGCGACCATAGTCGCGGTACTGCGATCATAGTCGTAGTCCATGGTCGCATAATATATGTAAAAACAAATTTAATTGTTCATATGAGGATCAGACAACATTCACAAATAAAGAACAAAAAAAATATAAAATAACACGTAAACTGTGATTATACTATCGCTCTCGTTAAATACTGCGATCATAGTCGCAGTCCATGGTCGCATAATATATGTAAAAACCAATTTAATTGTCCATAAGAGGATCGGACAAAATTCAGAAATTATACGAAGGACAGTATTTGATGACTAACAATTGACAATTTATGGTCGCAGTTACTTAATCATTTATCAGTTCCCAATGCGACTATGGTCGCAATAATAAACTATTTTGGAGTTCAAAGTAATTTAAAGTTATAGTGTATTAACTTTTAAACTGTTTTGGATAACTGAACGGTCACCTAGGAAGTATACAATTTTTGGGAAAAGGTAGAAAATAAATTTGGGAGATATTCACGTGGTCCGAGAGCTTAAACCTTTTGGAATTCCGGGATTAAAAATATATAAAGGGTCATCAGCAAAGGATTAAAAACATACTAAATTATTTTTGCTCAAACTTGTTACTCTCACTGTTCGAAAAATAGATTCAAAAAATGTCTTCTCCACCGTCTTCACCGAAAAAAAGCCAATCATCTAATGATGATTGGATGTATAGTTCTGACGCGATGCCTCGCTACGGGTCAGAGGATGAGCTTGATACAGACGACCCGTTCTGCGAGTTCATTGATGAACCAAAATACAAACATGAAGAGGAAAAAAGCGAAGAAGAGATTGTCGCTGAAGAGGAGGAAGGGACGGAAAGCGATACGGAAGACGAAAGGCATTCATACTCTTGACGACGAATCTGATTACGATGGTGATGACGAGGATTAGAAGTTTAAAAATTGTATTTTGTTTTTTTTAAATATATATAAATCTGTTTTCTAAGGTTAATTGTGTGAATTACATTTTTTACTACTATGTCTTGGTTGAAATGCTGTACAATTGTTACAAACCTTAATTTTAAATATTTTACGCTAAACGAATATACTGCGACCAAGGACTCAGTTAATAATTATATTACTTCACCCGTATAAAATTTTAAAAATGAAGGTTGCGACTTTGGTCGCAGTTGCTGGCCGCAGTCTTAATAAAATACACTGCGACCTTGGTCGCAGTTGCTGGTCTTTAGTCTAATCAACAACAACACTGCGACCTTGGTCGCTATGCGTGTTAATATAAAAGAAACACCTACCTAACGTACTGCGACCTAAGTCGCAATCATTGTACTGCGACCCTAGATTGCAGATGCTGGCCCTCTTTATCAATAATAACATTGCGACCTTGGTCGCAATTAACCATGTACACTGCGACCAAAGTCTCTGTCTACATTATATACACAAAAAATAAACTATGTAGGAGAACCTAGATCTGACAAAGAGAGGTAAGGAAATAGGGGAAAAAATAATTTATAAACAATAACCTAAATAATATAAAGAGCGGCAAAAAGAAAGGGAGAAAAATAATAATAAATAATAACCCAAGTCAGACAACGTGCGCTCCAAAAATTGCCTTTTGGGCAAATAATAATAAACAATAAGGAAAGTTAACGAAAGAGTAGCTTTTCATAAGGGGTATTTGGTAATTTAACTTCTTCCTATAAGCGGGCCGCAAGTTAGTGAGGTAACAAATTGAGCCACGTCACCGCAGGCTGAGAGAGTACTCTCAGCCCGCGGGCTGATATACATTTTTCTCATATATATATATATATATATATATATATATATATATATATATATATATATATGTATGTATATATATGTATGTATGTATGTATGTATGTATGTATGTATATATATATGTATGTATGTATATAGGGTTACTGTACCTCAGCCTGCAGGCTGAGAGAGTTTCTCAGCCGGCGGGACGTGGCTGAATATATGCCACACATCGGCTGCAGAGTGTGGGCGTCAAAAAAATCTAAAAATCCCGCCTAAACATTCGTGAAACAATTGACAAAAATACCCCTTATATGACGACTGCGACTTCTAGCATTGAAAAGTAAAAAAAACATTCCATGGTCGCAGACTTAATACAGAAAAAAGAATACCAGAGGAAACATGCTATCGTATAGCAATGCGACCTCCTTCAGTACTCCGACCAAAGTCGTAATCTTCTTTCTCATGCCTTATGTAAAAAGATTTTTATAATTTTACAAGGTAGTTCAGCCATGCGACCCTGAGATCAATTCGCGTATATCAAATCTTAAAAAAATTACTATATTAATTAAACTGAATTAAATGAAGTAATAATATTATATCTACCGTGATACAACAACAGTCTAGAAAAAAGAGACGCATTAATGTTAATCACGAGAAAGTAAAGATGTGCACCATACGTAATCTAAAGATATAGGCAAACAATTCTATAAAAGTTAATTTGTACTTCACGTATTAAACCTCTGAAAAAAAAACTCTTCGAATTCTCCCGCAATAAATCTTCAATTAAATATTTAATTTTTTTTTTACCACTTCTTACCATACTCAAACAATCACCTGTAACAATTATTATTACTATTCATGTTCTTCCACAAATATTGATCTTTATATAATGCTTGTAACTAATATATTATCTCATACCTACAAACTATATTTTTGCTCTTCCTTTTCAATTTGATTACAAAAACTTTCAGAAAAAATTCATTCTTGAATCATGTCTTCCCCATCTTCTTCCTCTGAACACTTGGATTTCAACTTCAATCGTTGCCCCACCGGTCCATTTTCTTCAGGATATTCTAGTAAATCTGATACCAGTCTGGACTTCACTCCTTTTGACTATCTCACTACATCAAATAATGTATTAACTGAACTTCCTATTCATGAGGATGATGAAGTTTTCATGTGGGTTAGTGAGGAAGACATTATTCCTCTGCCACTTAACGGAGACATGCTTGATGAAAGCATGTCCTCTGATGTTGTAGGCTCGCTTCCTCACAACAGGTCGGACGAAGAGCTTGATATAGACGATCTATTCTGGGAGTTTATCGGTGAAAAAAAAAACTCAGAAACAGAAAGATGATGAGGAAATAAGTGATGAACAGGAAGACCAGGAGAATGAAGACGACGAATCTGCTTATGATGGTGATAATGACGAGGATTAGGATTTCCTGATCTTCTGATCTTCTGATAAAGACGACGAAATATTTGTCTTCTTTTAAAAGCTTTTAATTCTCTTTTTTTGTAAAGGCGACGAAATATTTGTCTTCTTTTAAAAAGCTTTTAATTCTCTTTTTTTTGTAAGGTCTCTTTCTCACTGTATTAACTTATAAACTCTTTTTAATTACATATGAAACTGCGACCGCTGTTCTTAAACACTGCGACTATAGTCGCAGTCCTACTACGCATGCAATAAGTAAAAATAATTCATAGTTTATAGGCTGCTGAGATAAAAAGATACATTGAACTGCCACTGTAGAATCGGTCCTTATTCAGAAACAGTCACAAATAAAGAACAAAAAGATTATAAAATAATACATAACTGTGATTATACTATCGCTCTCGTTAAGTATTGCGACCATAGTCGCGGTACTGCGATCATAGTCGCGGTACATGGTCGCATAATATATGTAAAAAAAACCAATTTAATTGTTCATAGGAGTATCAGACAACATTCAGAAATTATACGAAGGACAATATTTGATGACTAACAGTTGACAATTTATGGTCGCAGTTACTTAATCATTTATCAGTTCCCAATGCGACTATGGTCGCAATAATGAACTATTTTGGAGTTCAAAGTAATTTAAAATTATAGTGTATTAACTTTTAATCTGTTTTGGATAACTGAACAGTCACCTAGGAAGTATAAAATTTTTAGGAAAAGGTAGAAAATATATTTGACAGATATTCACGTGGTCCGAGAGCTTAAACCTTTTGAAATTACGTGGTCCGAGAGCTTAAACCTAGGAAGTATAATAATTATATTATTTCACCCGTATAAATTTTTAAAATGAAAGGTTGCGACTTTGGTCGCCGTTGTTGGACGCAGACTTAATAAATACACTGCGACCTTGGTCGCAGTTACTGGTCTATATTCTTAATCAACAACAATACTGCTACCTTGGTTGCAGTTGCTGGACGCAGACTTAATAAATACACTGCGACCTTGGTCCCAGTTTCTGGTCTATGGTCTTAATCAACAACAACACTTCTACCTTGGTCGCCGTTGCTGGACGCAGACTTAATAAATACACTGCGACCTTGGTCGCAGTTGCTGGTCTATGGTCTTAATCAACAACAACACTTCTACCTTGGTCGCCGTTGCTGGACGCAGACTTAATAAATACACTGCGACCTTGGTCGCAGTTGCTGGTCTATAGTCTTAATCAACAACAACACTGCGACGAGGTGACACGTCACCGCAGCAGTTGCTTAGTCGCAGTCTTTGGTCGCAGTGTCGACCCTGGTCGCAGTTGTTTCTGTTTGCACTATATCTTATGCGACCTTGGTCGCAGTGTCGTCTCTGGTCCAAATTGTTTTGTTTGCAATGCATGACTGCGACCAAGGTCGTAGTTTATTAAAAAACAAATATGCTTTTTATTTATGTCCAGGCATTGATGTTCAGGCATGTGAAAATGATACAAAACGCTCTCTTATACAATAAGATTGAGTGTTACAATACAGCAGTACAAAGAAGTCCCTTTCTCTCTCAGAGGCTGCACTCACTCCTTAAAGCTGCATATGATTCCAAGTACAGGATGTTTGGAAGGGCGCCAAACGAGAATTGGACACTGTGGCGACGATCGAAGCCGATTGCACTGTGATACACGACTAAACATCAAAAGAGCCCTTGTTGACTAAGAGCAATGGTGTTATTGAGGTCTGGTGGCAGCAGAATCCTCCGATTCCACCTGACCTTCCAAAGTGGCGGGATACGATCCTTCGTTGATGAACATCTCTTCCACCAGAAGGTTATCCAGTGAGCATGGAATTTCCTCAATGTCACTTCTGGGGTAAGAGAGGAGGTTTTGAGAACTCACAAGGTATGCTACCCACCACTATATCCACCACATCCCCGCCGCCATACCCACTCTGACCATGCCATGCCAGCAACCTTGACTGGTGCATCAAGTCTGAGGAGATCTTGGTGAGGGATAAGTCCTCGTCAGGGATCATGACTTCTTCCCTTGTAAACGACGAGGACCATGACTTCTTCCCTTGTGGACGATGAGGTCTATGACTTCTTCCCTTGTGGACGAACATCGATCAAGTTCGTCCATAGGGTCATCTTCATCCATGGAGGCAAGCCCCTGTTAGAGACTCTGAAGAAGGCGAAAATTCTCAGAGCAATTGCTCTCGAAAGAAAACAGTCTAATTATGGGTTGTTAAAGGGAGAGTGAGACCTCACAAGGTATGCTACCCACCACTATATCCACCACATCCCCGCCGCCATACCCACTCTGACCATGCCATGCCAGCAAGCTTGACTGGTGCATCAAGTCCGAGGAGATCTTGGTGAGGGTTAAGTCCTCGTTAAGGATCATGACTTCTTCCCTTGTAAACGACAAGGACCATGACTTCTTCCTTGTGGACGATGAGGTCTATGACTTCTTCTATTGTGGACGAACATCGATCAAGTTCGTCCATAGGGTCGTCTTCATCCATGGAGGCAGGCCCCTGTTAGAGACTCTGAAGAAGGCGGAAATTCTCAGAGCAATTGCTCTCGAAAGAAAACAGTCTAATTATGGGCTGTTAAAGGGAGAGGGTGAGCCCTATTTATAGGCAGCCCATAATAACCATAATTAATGGTTCATTAATCAGAACCGTCGGCTTTAATGGTCTCCAACCGCCAGCGCCGGTTTGGCATTAAAAGACATTAACGCCTAAACCCAATGAAGAGCCGACGCGTAGAGAACGTAGACTTGACGTTTAAAGATCTCATAAAATCTTTATGACAGGCCGCGTCTCTCGGAGTGACTCCAAGTCGCGTCCCCTCAGCAAACTTTTCATTTTTCATTTAGATTCAAAAAATGACTTAATCCAAAACAACACTTAATAAAACAACACTGCGACCTTGGTCGCTATGCATGTTAATATAAAGGAAACACTTACTTAACGTACTGCGACCTAAGTCGCAGTCCATGTAATGCAACCCTAGATTGCAGTTGCTGGCCATCTTTATCAATAACAACACTGCGACTTTGGTCGCAATTAACCATGTACACTGCGACCAAAAAGTCTCTGACTAAGGTCGCAGTTTAAATGTACACAGCGACCAAAGTCTCTGACTAAGGTCGCAGTTTAAATGTACACTGCGACCAAAAAACTCTGACTACATTATATACAAAAAAAATTAAACTATAAAGTAGAATTTTATCGCAGGCTGAGAAAATTGATCTGAAAAGATTTTATATTTTCAGAAAAAATTTTATCGCAGGCTGAAAAGGAGAAACTAGATCTTTCAAAAAAGAGGTAAGGAAATAGGGCGAAAAGTAATTTATATACAATAACCTAAATCCTATAAAGAGCGGCAAAAAAAAGGGGAAAATAATAATAAATAATAAGGAAAGTTATCGAAAAGGGGGTATTTGGTAATTTGACTTCTTCCTAAAAGCGGGCCGCAAGTCAGTGAGGTAACAAATTGAGCCACATCACCGCAGGCTGATATACATTTCTCTCTCTCTCTCTCTCTCTCTCTCTCTCTCTATATATATATATATATATATATATATATATATATATATATATATATATATATATATATATATTATATATATATATATATATACTTGTATCCTTTCAAAAGGATTTGATCCCGGGATCCTTCCCACTCAAAATCAACCCTCCAACATTCGAATACAAGATCCACTCCGTTGAAGTTGATCTATACTATTTCAAGTATCTATAAACCAAAAATCAAGTGTTTTAAATACTTTTTGCCCATCCATCAAGCGACGCAAAATGGACGGCCGAAAGTAGTGAGTTGATCCCTTATATATATATGGGCTTACTGTACCTCAGCCTGCAGGCTGAGAGAGTTTCTCAGCCTGCGGGACGTGGCTGAATATAGGCCACACATCGGTCGTAGAGTGTGGGCGCCAAAAAAAATCAAAAAATCCCGCCTAAACAATCGTGAAACAAATTGACAAAAATACCCCTTTTATATGACGACTGCGACTTCTAACATTGAAAAGTAAAAAAACATTCTATGATCGCAGACTTAATACAGAATAAAGAATACCAGACAAAAATGCTATCGTATAGCAATGCGACCTCCTTCGGTACTGCGACCAAATTCGCAATCTTCTTTCTCATGTCTTATGTAAAAGAAATAATTAATATTATATCTACCGTGATACAACAACAGTCTAGAAAAAAGAGACGCACTAATGTTAATCTCCGAGAAAGGAAAGATGTGCACCATACGTAATCTAAAGATATAGGCAAACAATTCTGTAAAAAGTTAATTTGTACTTCACATATTAAACCATACTCAACCGTCCCCTGTAACAATTATTGTTACTATTCATGTTCTTCCACAATATTTATCTTTATATAATGCTTGTAACTAATATATTATCTCATACCTACAGACTATATTTTTGCTCTACCTTTTCAATTTGATTACAAAACTTTTTTAAAAAAATTCATTCTTGAATCATGTCTTCTCCACCTTCTTCCTCTGATCACGTAGATTTCAACTTCAATCGTTCCCCCACCGGTCCTTTTTCCTCAGGATATTCTAGTGAATCTGATACCAGTCTGGACTTCACCCCTTTTGACTATCTAACTACATCAAATAATGTATTAACTGATCCTCCTATTCATGAGGATGATGAAGTTTTCATGTGGGTTAGTGAGGAAGACATTATTCCTCTGCCACTTGACGGAGACATGCTTGATGAAAGCATGACCTCTGATGCTGTAGGCTCGCTTTCTCGCAGCAGGTCAGACGAAGAGCTTGATATAGATGATCCATTCTGAGAGTTTATCGGTGAAAAAAAAAATCTCAAAAACAGGAAGATGATGAGGAAATAACTGATGAAGAGGAAGACCAGGAGAATGAAGACAACGAATCTGCTTATGATGGTGATAATAACGAGGATTAGGATTTCCTGATCTTCTGATATTCAACCAAATTTGTCTTCTTTTAAAAAGCTTTTAATTCTCTTTTTTTGTAAGGTCTCTTTCTCACTGTATTAACTTATAAAGCTCTTTTTAATTACATATCCGCTGTTCTTAAACACAGCGACCTTAGTCGCAGTACTGCGATCATAGTCGCAGTCCCATGGTCGCATAATATATATAAAAAAAACCAATTTAATTGTTCATAGGAGTATCAGACAACATTCAGAAATTATACGAAGGAAAAATATTTGATGACTAACAGTTGACAATTTATGGTTGCAGTTACTTAATCATTTATCAGTTCCCAATGCGACTATGGTCGCAATAATGAACTGTTTTGGAGTTCAAACTAATTTAAAATTATAGTGTATTAACTTTTAAACTGTTTTGGATAACTGAACAGTCACCTAGGAAGTATACAATTTTTGGGAAAAGATAGAAAATATATTGAGAGATATTCACGTGGTCCGAGAGCTTAAACCTTTTGGAATTCCGGGATTAAAAATATATAAAGGGTCATGAGCAAAGGATTAAAAACATACTAAGTTATTTTTGCTCAAACTCGTTACTCTCACTGTTCGGAAAATACATTCAAAAAATATCTTCACCATCACCACCGTCTTCACCGGAAAGAAGCCAATACATTTAAACAATGTCTTCACCATCACCACCGTCTTCACCGGAAAGAAGCCAATCATCAAATGATGATTTTATGTTTAGTTCTGAAACAATGTCTCGCTACAGGTCAGAATCTGAGCTTGATACAGATGACCCTTTCTGGGAGTTCATTGATGAACCAAAACACAAACATGAAGAGGAAGAAAGCGACGATGAGACTGTACCTGAAGAGGAGGAAGAGACAAAAGACGAAAGCGATACAGAAGACGAAAGCATGACTCTTGACGACGAATCTGATTACGATAGTGATGACGACGATTAGAAGTTAAAAAATTGTATTTTGTTTTTCTTTTTAAATATATATAAATCTGTTTTCTAAAGTTAATTGTGTGAATTACATTTTTTACTACTATGTATTGGTTGAAATACTGCGACCATGGACGCAGACTTAATAAATACACTGCGACCTTGGTCGCAGTTGCTGGACTTTAGTCTTAATCAACAACAACACTGCTACCTTGGTCGCAGTTTCTGACCGTAGTCTTAATAAAATAAACTGCGACCTTGATCGCAGTTGTTGGTGTTTAGTCTTAATAAAATACACAGCGACTTTGGTCGCAGTTGCTGGTCTTTACTCTTAATCAACAACATCACTGCGACCTTGGTCGCAGTTGGTGGTCTTTATAAATAATCAACAATAACACTGCGACCTTGGTCGCAGTTGATGGCCGCAGTCTTAAAAAAATAATCTGCAATCTTGGTCGCAGTTGCTGGTCTTTAGTCTTAATCAACAACAACACTGCGACGAGGTGACACGTCACCACAGCAGTTACTTAGTCGCAGTTTTTGGTCGCAATGTCGACCCTGGTCGCAGTTGTTTCTATTTGCACTGTAGTCTTATGCGACCTTAGTCGCAGTGTCGTCTCTGGTCCAAGTTGTTTTGTTTGCAATGCATGACTGCGACCAAAGGTCGTAGTTTATTAAAAAACAAATATGCTTTTTATGTATGTCCACGCATTTATCTCCAGGCATGTGAAAATGATACAAAACGATCTCTTATACAATAAGATTGAGTGTTACAATACAGCAGTACAAAGAAAACTAAACATCAAAAAGAGTCATTGTTGACTAAGAGCAGTAGTGTTATTGAGGTCTTTTTATTTATGTCCAGTCATTTATCTCCAAGCATGTGAAAATGATACAAAACGCTCTCTTATACAATAAGATTGAGTGTTACAATATAGCAGTACAAAGAAGATTAAACATCAAAAGAGCCCTTGTTGAATAAGAGCAGTGGTGTTATTGAGGTCCCCATGTATTAAAAAACTGTGGACGTCGAGGACCATGACTTCTTCTCTTGCGGACGACGAGGACCATGACTTCTTCCCTTGTGGACGAACATCGATCAAGTTCACCGGCCAAAATATTCTCCCAGAGGCCCAGCGAACCTGAAAAGGGACAATCAAGCTCTGGGTCATCTTCGTGCATAGGGTCATCTTCATCCATGGAGGCAGGCCCCTGTTAGAGACTCTGAAGAAGGCGAAAATTCTTAGAGCAATTGCTCTCAAATGAAAACAGTCTAATTATGGGCTGTTAAAGGGAGAGTGTGAGCCCTATTTATAGCCAACCCATAATAACCATAATTAATGGTTCATTAATCAGAACCGTCGGCCTTAATGGTCTCCAACCGCCAGCGCCGCTTTGGCATTAAAAGACATTAACGCCTAAACCCAATGAAGAGCCGACGCGTAGACAACAGCTTCGGGAAACAACGAATGGTGCGGGTTCGTCAACGTAGACTTGACGTTAAAAAGATCTCATAAAATCTTTATGACAGGTCGCATCTCACGGAGTGACTCCAAGTCGCATCAGACAACAGACAACTTTTCATTTTTCATTTAGATTCAAAAAAATGACTTGATCCAAAACAACACTTAATAAAACAACAACACGGCGACCTTGGTCGCAGTTGCTGGCGGCAGTCTTAAACCAAAACAGCAGTGTCGACCTTGGTCGCTATGCATGTTAATCTAAAGGAAAACACTTACTTAACGTACTGCGACCAAAGTCGCAGTCTATGTAATGCAACCTTAGATTGCAGTTGCTGGCCATCTTTATCAATAACAACACTGCGACCTTGGTCGCATTTAACCATGTACACTGCGACCAAAGTCTTTGACTAAGGTCACAGTTTAAATGTACAATGCGACCAAAGACTCTGACTACATTATATACAAAAAAAATAAACTATAAAGTAGAATTTTATCGCAGGCTGAAAACATGATCTGAAAAGATTTTATATTTTCAAAAAAAAATTTATCCCAGGCTGAAAAGGAGAAACTAGATCTTTCAAAAAAGAGGTAAAGAAATAAGGCGAAAAGTAATTTATATCCTATAAAGAGCGGCAAAATAAAAGGGGGAAAAAATAATAATAAACAATAAGAAAAAGTTATCATAAGGGGTATTTGGTAATTTAACTTCTCCCTAAAAGCGGGCCGCAAGTCACTGAGGTGACAAATTGAGCCACGTCACCGCAGGCTGAGAGAGTACTCTCAGCCCGCGGGCTGATATACATTTCTCTCTCTCTCTCTCTCTCTCTCTCTCTCTATATATATATATATATATATATATAGTGAGTTGATCCCTTAAGAACGGTTCTCACGAATTCATGTGAGAACTTTCACGTGGGCCGTCGGATCTGATAGAGATCTAGTTTTATTTGATTTGATCTATCAGATCCGACGACCCACGTGAAAGTTCTCACATGAATTCGTGAGAACCGTTCTTAAGGGATCAACTCACTATATATATATATATATATATATATATATATATATATATATATATATATAGAGAGAGAGAGAGAGAGAGAGAGAGAAATGTATATCAGCCTGCAGGCTGAGAGAACTCTCTCAGCCTGCGCTGACGTGGCTCAATTTTGCACCCCACTAACTTGCGGCCCGCTTATAGAAAGAAGTTAAATTACCAAATACCCCTTATGAAAAGCTACTTTTTCGGTAAAAGACAGTGAATGCTACTTTATTAAATCACGAAACTAATTTGAATGCTTCTTTAATTTTTTTATCTGATTTGATATTTAATGATTTTTAATATAGTCGCAGTACTTATGAGAACTACTACCACGATCGCAGTCTTTTCTAAGGACTGCTACCAAGGTCGCAGTCTTTTTTTGAGGACTGCTACCAAGGTCGCAGTGTTTTTATGAGAACTGCTACCACGGTCGCAGTCTTTTTTAAGGACTGCTACCAAGGTCGCAGTCTTTTTCTGAGGACTGTTACCAAGGTCGCAGTCTTTTTTCTTAGGACTGCTACCAAGGTCGCAGTCTTTTTCTGAGGACTGCTACCAAGGTCGCAGTCTTTTTCTGAGGACTGCTACCATGGTCGCAGTTTTTTTCTGAAGACTGCTACCAAGGTCGGTAAAAAGTTGTGAGGGAGGGTATTTTCGGAAATTACAATGTTGAGGTGACTGGCATTAAATTGGGCGGGATTTTACAGGATTTTGTCCGCCAAAATTATTACAGATGTGGGGCGGTGATGTTGCCACGCCCGCAGGCTGAGAAAACTCTCTCAGCCTGCCGGCTGAGGTACAATAAGCCCATATATATATATATATATATATATATATATATATATATATATATATATATATATATATATAATATATATATAGGGAGCTGATCCTCTAAGAACGGTTCTCACGGATTTCTGTGAGAACTTTCACGTGGGTCGTCGGATCTGATAGATCAAATAAAATAAAACTAGAACTCTATCAAATCCGACGGCCCACGTGAAAGTTCTCACATGAATTCGTGAGAACCGTTCTTAGGGGATCAACTCACTATAGGGAGCTGATCCTCTAAGAACGGTTCTCACGGATTTCTGTGAGAACTTTCACGTGGGTCGTCGGATCTGATAGATCAAATTAAATAAAACTAGAACTCTATCAAATCCGACGGCCCACGTGAAAGTTCTCACATGAATTCGTGAGAACCGTTCTTAGGGGATCAACTCACTATAGGGAGCTGATCCTCTAAGAACGGTTCTCACGGACTTCTGTGAGAACTTTCACGTGGGTCGTCGGATCTGATAGATTAAATCAAATAAAACTAGAACTCTATCAAATCCGACGGCCCACGTGAAAGTTCTCACATGAATTCGTGAGAACCGTTCTTAGGGGATCAACTCACTATAGGGAGCTGATCCTCTAAGAACGGTTCTCACGGATTTCTGTGAGAACTTTCACGTGGGTCGTCGGATCTGATAGATCAAATCAAATAAAACTAGAACTCTATCAAATCCGACGGCCCACGTGAAAGTTCTCACATGAATTCGTGAGAACCGTTCTTAGGGGATCAACTCACTATAGGGAGCTGATCCTCTAAGAACGGTTCTCACGGATTTCTGTGAGAACTTTCACGTGGGTCGTCGGATCTGATAGATCAAATCAAATAAAACTAGAACTCTATTAAATCCGACGGCCCACGTGAAAGTTCTCACAGGAATTTTGAAACAGGGCTTCAATTAACCAAAAAAAAATGCACATAGAATAATGCACACAGGAGCCACCCTGTTGTCTCTTTCAACCACACCGCGTCGCAACGCAAACCTTGCTTGCTTGTATATGAAGCCCCCGTCTCTATCGATCTCTCTTTGTCTCGCCATTCTCATCGTCTCTTTTTCTTACCCTCAACTCCTCGACGAATGGGATCAAGAAGTCCACATTTGCCAGGCACGCCTGGAGCGCGCTGCGAATGGCCGTGCTCTGGGCTCGCAAGGGCGGAGCGCTCAGACGGACCGAGCAAAAAAGGCTGAAATCCAGCGCCAGAACTCGCTCTGACAGGCTGCAGTATTGGGACGGCAGTTCTCGATGGACGAGACGCCGGCGTTCCACTTGAAGATGCAGCGGCCCGCGTCCCTGCGGTGGATCTCTTGTGCCAAGCCGGTGGTGGACTTCGATGACTATGACGGTGAGAGGAACTATTTTAAGTGGGACAAGCCTGGCGAAGATTGTTGAAGGAGTCGATCAAAGATGCGCTGACGATAATGGCGGCCGCGAATTGATCTGTCAGGTTGAGGAAGTGGAGCGAGAAGATATTGATTCGAACGCGGAGGAGTTCATTGCCAGGTTTTATGATGAGATGAAGCTGCAGCGGCAAATCTCGTATTTGCAGTACAATGAGATGATTGAGAGAAGCATGAGTTGAAGTTGATTTTTTTTTTTTTTTTTTTTTTTTTTGCATCTTTTTTCTTGTTTCATATAAATTCTTTCATTCTTTTTGTCGCGGCATTGTGTAACGAGAGAATTTGATGAGTCTATTGAGTTTCCGAAGAATAAATCATATTACAGTTCCTAAAACCTATGCATATTTGTTCTTACGTGTCGGATTGTATAATCCGATCCTAAAGGAAAAGAAATTTTGATTGTCTTTTCATCTGTAGATGAAAGACTGTGGGCTAATTACATTTTAATATGAATATTTTTTTTATTATATGCACGCTGATATTGAAATTTTTATTACATTTACATTTATACGGAAAATTATTTTCTGTCCATCACTCGACAAGAAGAGCCAAGATTAGAAATTATAATGATGATTGAATAGTGGTGTTTTAACACCACATATCACTAAGATATCTTCAGACATCTTTCATTTGTCTTTCACAGAGTAAGCTGTTTTGATTTGTCTTTTTTGATGTGAAATTTATGTAATTAACATGTTTCATGTTTATTGGTGTAAGGCCTGTCTAAAACAATCTAATGGTTAAGTCAGCAAAACAGAAAAATATTCAGTAGTTATTACTAAATAATCCAGAATATTAAAGTGAGAGGACATATACTTTTGTAATGTTGGAAATTTTGTTACGTCAGGGATAGGATAGTTTAGCCCTTGTATTTGTAGGTTTTTTATGGGCGGAAGGCTTGTCCCATTTACTCTATGGGCTTTATGTTTATTTCAAAGCAGGCTCAGGCGTCTTAAGCTCTTTGGACTAAGCCCACTATGGGCCCATAAATTGATCCTGAGTCAGTCGTAAGTGCAGGGGTATTTCGGTGAGATTTAGGAATGCCTTCCCTCTATATATCTGACGTGGTCACAAGTAACCGTTGCAATTTGAATTTCAAAAAGTTACCGTTGCACGTTTGAGAGAGAGAGAGAGAGACAGAGAGAGAGAGGAATTTGAGAGAGAGATGGAGGGAGAGAAGAAGAAATCTAGCTGCTTTGGGACTTCGTGGGCAGACGAAGTCGAAAGAGAGGAGGAAGAAGAAGAAGCCCGAAAACAATGGATCGAATTCGAGGCCGAAACCAATGAGATTAGGAAAATTAACCCTTTTGGGGCTGCAAAACCAAGAGAATTGGTGCTCCAAGAGAAAGGTGTTGATTGGAGAAAGCTTGATCATGATCTGGAGCACAAACATTCAAACCTCAGGTTCGATTTTTTTTTTTTTTTGTTAGTTTCTCCTCTCATTTTTGGTCAAATCCAATCTGGGTTCTGTTTCTGTTCTTGATTTATTTGATGATTTTTAGGGTTTTCTTTTGTGATTTATTAGATTGTTATTTCGGTTTACAATTACTTGTTCTATGAATTTCATGTTTAGAAGTCAGAATCTTAATAGAACCCAACACCAACAGTTTCATTGTCGTTGAAGTTATCAGCACTTCCTAACTTTTGATGAAACCAACAATTTCATTGGCTTTTTAACAAGGTTGCTCAAAGAAATTCCATTTGTATTTAACCCTTAATGAACAGTTAATCACCAATTTGATAGAAGCATTTCATGCAACTTCAGCGTCAGTATTAATGTTAGAAATATGTAAGCTTGTCCACATAGGTTCTGAGCTTCTCTGTACAGAGGCATATGATGGTTTGAAACAGTAATTGTTGCAAGTTACTAAATTTTGTATGGAAATTTTGGGCATTTCCTTGTTATAAGCTTATAGTACTCGTGAAATAACTGATGCGAGATTCCAATTATAAGTGTAGGTCTTCAATTGATCTTGTTTTGTCAGTGATATGTGTAACTATACAATATGATTTGATATCATGCAGGAAGGATAAGATGCTGAAGGAAAACATCATCTCATTGACACCACCGATCATCAGGCACGATCACTTTCCTCTGAGATCCGTATGCCCGGAACAAAAGAAGCCACATCCCCAGACTACGAGCCCGTTTGTTCCTCCATTGAGATATGCACCAAAGAATATCATGGCTGTAATGGAGCAGATTCGAAGGGGGCGCAAAGATATCTCTGATGCAGCCAGAGAGAATTCTTGCAGAGGAAAGATGCGAGCAAATCATATTGAGAACACAAAGAAAGTGCCGGTATTTTCTCTGAGGGAGGAGTATTCAGGTTCTCAGTGTCAAAGAAAGTATCTCGATGTGAGATCCTTTGTTGCACATCAACAAATGCATTCAAATGAAAGAGGGCGAGTTCTTGTTGATCCGAACATGGGGAGAGCTAATATCGGGATGCAATATGGAAACTGTAGAACTGAAAGAAGAATGAGTTTTGCATATGGTGATCAGAAGTTGGAGAGATCACATTCTGTGAGGCATTACAAGGATTATAGTGGGGATGCAAATAGAGGAGGGAGATCAATTGGTAAAGGTCTAAAATCAGCTGAATGTTATGGAGACACAGAGAGGACTAATCATTGTGATGAAGGTGTGGACTTGAGAGATGGCATTAGAATGAAGAGAAGGCTCTCAGCAATCCAGCATGGTCCTTGCCATGAAAAGAGACAGGGGAAACAATCTAGGAAGTTAGATTTTAAATGATTTATATTGCTCTACTATGTAATTTTTTTTTTAAGATATAGATTTATTTCTTGTTCTTTAGATTTACACAGTGCAAATTTTAAGTTTGGATTTGACCTTTAGGATGGTGAGAAGCATTTTTTGAACTCTGTCATTATATTTTCCCTTTTGATTTCCGAGCTAATTTTGGTTGGTGCTAAAAGAAAATTTGTCAGAATTTTAAGTTTTCCAATAACATGGGAGTTTCCTGGTATCAAATGTAAGTTTAAGTAACTACATTTCCCCTCCCTTGATTCTTATTTTTGAATTGGAGGTCTGTTGGATATAACTCCATTATATAAATCATAATCTGAGTTACAAAGTAAAAAATTAGTTGTAAGGAGCATAAATGGTTTTAATTGTTATTGAATTGAATAGTCAGCAGGTAAATTTTGGGTAAGTAATTCTTTAAGTGGATTTTTCTGGGTAAAAATGAGAATTTTGAATTTGCTCCAGTATTTATGTACTTGCATTCTCTTTCCTTGTTGGTAACAAGTGAATGCAGAGTTTAGCTGAATGTTCTCTTTTTGTTTCAGTTAACAGGAAGTGTTCCTGAAGATGCTCTTTGTTTTTGGCTGTTTGCTCCATATTTGCTTTGCTTTATTGCACATGAATCCTGTGTGTGCTGTATATTTGCTCTAAGTTGTTTAAGCCTATGGCTGTAGGTATACTTTTATGCAAATAATGCCTAGGATTTGATTCTTAAGTTCCCTTCTCAAGTTCAATCTCTCTTTCTCCTACCTGAATTCAGTCAATTTGAACTACAAATTCTGTTTTTATCCCCGAAAAAAAAGTCAGCTTTAGTTTAAACTGTGTGGTATTGTTTAGCTAGATTGTAGATTCAATAACAAGATGTAGTGGTCAGATCCTGATCTTCATCAAGATCGTGATACATATCTCACTTCATCAAGATCGTCCCAAGCTAAACAGCAAGTCCGAGCACATTTCAGAGACCACTTGAGTTAGGACCGAAGAGAAAGCGCGAGTGCCTTCTCGAGATCATTTCCACCTAAGTCATTCATTCAGATGTAAAACTTTGACGAAAGCACTTTGCGGGTTAGGAGTCCTGATCCCCACAATGCAGGCCCACTACGAACTCTTCCACATCATCACTGGATACAGCTCAGCAGCAGAATCTGCCATCTGTGGAGTCAATCACACTGCCAGATCACTCCCACGTTTTAAACGCTATAATGCCTCCAAATCCAGTGCTGATCGTTACGAGTGGAGACGGATATTCCTGCATGTTAATCACAACATCCAAACGTTATGATCTGAGCAGTTACAAGAGAATCACAACGTGCAAATAATATTGTTATGGAGATCCGCACGAACTGAATTATCAGTTAGGACTCTAAGGATATTCATACGCTGAGAACTAGAAAGGGGGAATCCAAACCTATCTAGCCCCGAAAGATTGTAAACACGAGATAGCACTACAAATTCACTTAACGCAAACTAGTGAATTTTTTCTCCCTTCTCGTGGTTTTCCCCAATTTGAATTTTCACGTAAAATATCTTGACTTTACTTACCTTCTGTGCTGAAATCTTTATTATCGTCCTATAAGTAAGACAACCCTAATTCTCTGTGTTGTGAAACTGGTCGTTCAGTTAACCGTATAAAAAAATCTCCACTACACAAGACATGAAAATAAATGTGGCCTTGGTGTTGTAGCTTCGATAATATTGAAATAAACAGTGCAGCTTAACATTGGTGTGGCAGTTAGGGGTGAATGTGGCCTTAGATGCGCCCCAACCAAACTACACTTGGGACCGTTTGTTTCGCGTAAAACTCCGTAATTCGTAAATGACTTACTATCCAGTTACAATTACGGCGTTTGTTTGGACCATAATTCATAAAAGACTTACGTAACTCAACTAACACTCACTTGCAACTCAGTTACCACTCACTTACAGCCCAGTTACAGTTAATTTTGTGGTCATACAAATTTGTAATATTTTTTATATTAATATTAAAAATTTTTAATATTTAACTTTTTTAATATTTATTTGCAGTATTAAAATTTTTTAAAATCACCAAATAGTTAATTTTGTGGTCAACTTTTTCACTTACGACTTATACATTACGACAACTAAACACCGTAAAGTACAATACATTTCCCACTTTATAATTTTATATTACTAACCAAACAGCGTAAAATTTACATACATGTAACTCATTTACAATTATAAAACACTTTACCAATTACAACTACGAATTACGGTCAGTTACAACAACCAAACAGACTGCTGTGCCCCGGTAGATGCTAGAATGACATGACTGTGTAAGTAGTCACATTTTACAACAAAGTTTGGGGTTATATTACTGAGATTGAATGTCATTCATTGCAGTAAAAGTAGGACAAGAAAACCTGCTGAAAAAATTTTATTGATAAACAAAGATCTGTGGGGAAAAAAAAGCAGCAATTGTTAGCAAAAAATCCTGTACTGCTCTGGACAGAGTGACCTTTCACATGTGAATAGGTTTCCACGAGGGCGAAGAGAGAACCTAATTATCAATCATTGCATAACATAGATCTAGCTAAAGAGGGATAAACCCAACCGCGGCAATACAAGGTAACAAAATACTAATGCAATTCTATAATCAAAGAGAAACGATAATTAATGGTGTCTTATGAACACTTGGGGAAAAAAAAATTCCAGGTACAGCTTTGTCCACAAAAATAATGTAGAGAAGCAAAAATAGTCCTTCTTTTGGTGAATTCATATTTTCAAAGTATTAACTTATTTGATATGATATTAATTCTACAAAATCAGGAAAGATTAAAATTGTTATTATTAATATTATTGATAGTGACAATCGGTATTGACAATATTAATATTCAAATAAATGACTGATACTTAGATCTTCTACCGTTCTAATTACAGATCAAGGGAAAAAAAAAAAAAAAGCCTCTAAAGCGCAATTTTACTGCAAACCCTAATTATTGGTTCGCCATGCGTGAGTGCTAATTAATAATTAAGCAAAGAAACACTTTTGCAAAAACCCATGTTTAACAGTTTTCTAATGTTTTGTCTGTCGGGAGTCGTGCCGAAAAAGATCGGCATCGTTCACCGCTGCAAAAGCCTGGGGGGACGAACCTTACCACGTTCCTCCTCTGACATCATCCCCACCGCGGAACGTGCCGGCCTCTCTCTCTCTCTCTCTCTCTCTCGGGGGCTCCCCCCACACCAATTTCCCAAAATGCCCTTCTATTTCCCCCGCCTTGCGTTAATTGAAGCACCGGCTTACTTAGGGGCATCCGCGTAATTTGGTCAATTCTGCGGGTAACTCCGCGGTTATAACCGTTTCATTCCCGCAATCGGTCGCTCGGTAACTCGGAGAAGGGTCACGTGTCGATTTCCTATTTATTGGCTTGTGGACCCCAGTACTGTCCTTTTGGGATAGACAGCTTTGATGTGGGCATTTCCGATGGAGTGCTCCGCACGTTCCAGAAAACCAAACCCCCAGCGGAAAAAAGTTGGCTTGTTCCATTTTTTTAAAATAAAAATCTATCAAAAATTATAAGTCATTGTAACGAAGTATAAAAGAAAATAATACAAATAATATTAATCAAAATTTACTGTTGAAGAACACGTGGCAGTGTCAGGTGATTTCAGCTATTTTAAAATCGAGTAATTCAGCCGTTAATTTATAATTAGCATTTGGACTGGTGCGAGCCGCCACGTAGCAGCATGTCGTTAACCTAACCGGTTGGTGACCAGAAACTAAATTTTCACGGTTTTGATGAAAATGCCCTCTCCATGACATTTGTTTTACATGCGACTTCCCAAACTACCACTTGTTCGGGAAAGTTCGTAAATGGCAATTCTGATGTTAGTACAACAATCCAAGGGCATAAAGGGACGTTGAGCTATGTCATCTTCTCTTCGCTGTCATTTTAAGCCTCTTCGTCTCTCTTCACACCAGTTAGAAGAAGAGAGATGATAATGGAGCTTCGAAACCCTAGCAATGGCGAAATCATACAGGAACCTACAAACCCGAGCGATGGCGGGGATATGCCTAACCCTCTTCAGCTCCACTCCTTCCCCGACGACATCGACAGCAACTGCTCCACTCCGTACGTCAGCGCGCCGTCGTCCCCCGGCCGGAACCCCAGCGGCTACTACTTCAGCGCTCCGGCGAGCCCCATGCACTATGTACTGTCGTCTGCTCCCTTCTCCACCCTTGCCGCTGGCTGCAGTCCGGCCGGCTCGTCGGAGATACTAACCTCCGTCGGCTCCTTCGAGTTCGGGGGCGCGAATGCCACCGGCCCGATGATTTCCGCCGACGAGTTGTTCCTCAACGGCCAGATCCGGCCGATGAAGCTGTCTACTCATCTCCAGCGGCCTCAGAATCTTGTTCCGTTAATGGATCTGAACGAAGAGGACGAAGAAGAGGCGAATGATGGAGAAATGAGCGGCAGAGGCCGTGAAATGAGGCTAAGGAGTAGATCTGTTCATCGGCGAGCTAGATCCATGTCTCCGATGAGAAACTCGCGCTTCCAGTGGCAAGATGAAGAGGAGGAAGAAGAGAAAAAGGATCAGGAAGTGGATCCGGGTCTAGATCTCGATCCGAAAGAGAACGAGACCGTTATGCCCTCAGATTCGTCCGCGTCGTCTTCGAGATCGTCCTCTTCTGGCCGTAACTCGAAGCGTTGGATCTTTCTCAAGGATCTGCTCTACAGAAGCAAGAGCGAAGGTAGAGGGCGAACCAGCAGTGGAAAAGAAAAAGAGAAGGAAAAGTTCTGGCACTCGATCTCGTTCTCTCCTTCAAAAGAGAAATCTAAAGATTCGAAACCGCCGTTGATCCCAGTCACATCAGAATCGAAGGAGAAGGAGAAGACGAAGAACTCCGCTCCGTCCTTGGCGACGCCGTCGAAGAGGCCGACAAACGGTGGGGGAAAACGGCGGGGTCTGTTACCGTCAGCCCACGAGCGGCATTATACAGCGAACCGGGCGCAGGCCGAGGAGATGAGGAAACGGACGTTTCTCCCCTACCGTCAGGGCCTGCTGGGCTGCCTAGGGTTCAGTTCGAGGAGTTACGGCGCCATGAACGGATTCGCCAAAACCCTTAACCCCGTCTCCTCGAGGTAATTAAGCCCTGTTAATTACTCGCAATTAAGTCGTGTATAGTATTTTTTTTTTTTTTTTTCTTTTTTTTGTACGAATCCTCTGTTACCTCAAAACGGGGAGACTGAAGCGCTCTGTAGCTTTCTACTTGTTGAAGAAATACGTAATGTTTATTATTTTTGTGATTTTTTTTCTGTAACTGTTCCGTTGAGAATTGAGGGGAGATTTCATTTTTTAATAATTTATGAGCTATAATACTTGTTTTCGCCGTCTACATGAGAGAGGGACGTGGCCTGCACGTGACATGTGGGTGGGCTCGGCGTCTCGTGCATGAGGTCATTCTCGTCACAACTTGTGTAGGGGCATTCTGGGAAGGCAGAAAAACGAGCGCGATTTTTTAAACTCAAAATAGTGAGTAGATGTATTGGATATAATAGCAAACTCCGTAAATTAATAAATAGATTTTCTCTCAAATTATCTTAAATAATTTTATATTTACACACTCAATTTAAATTAAAAAATCAGTTATATTTTTAAATTTGAAATTAATTCCCCCCTTGTTATTGTATTTCAGTGGCTATAGGTAAATTTTTTGAATAAGTTGTCACTTGTTTTAACATTTTGACATCGACTAACAACGAAGTTTATAGTGAATTTGATATCAGACTGCTCTGTGGATGTATCACATTTTAATCACTTTGAGTACTAACAAATCTTAACCAAATATTATTGTCAAATTTGTCCACAATCTTGCGACTTTCGGTAGGAAATTTCTCAGCACAATTTGAAACAAAAACCTTTTAGGAGACGAGAGAGAACTAAAAACTGCATTTGTCACAGAAGAGAACAAATCAAGGCATCAAGAGTAGCTATACGGGCCTTCCACTTACGGAACTGCTTAATACACATCACAACAATTATATTGTAAAACATATCTTTAAAAATTTACAATAGGACAACTGAGAATATACAAGGGTCTTAAAACAGCGATGAGCCATTGATCCCTTCAGAACCCACAACAGCTTGCTATCTATCATTTTCTATCTGACTGAATGGTAGAAACCTCATTAAGACTGGACAGAGTCTCTGGTTTCCTTCCAAGCTAGCACCAGAGAATCAAAAGAGCCAAATATGAGCACAATTGTGTTCTTGTGGAGCACAACCTTCACAATAGCTGGAAAGTTTCCAGTGATCTCCCCCGCAGTGAAAGCACTGTTCCTGCAGTGTGCTCCGATGAGAGCCCGACTTTTTTGATCAGAGCCTTAGGCCATCTCCAACCCACGCCAAAAATGGCGTGGGTTGGCCTTGCTAGAAATGGCGTGGGGTCCAACCCACGCCATTTCGCACCCGGCATTTTGCCGGGTGGCTTTTTTTTTTTTTTTAATGTTTTTTATTTTATTTTAGTTTTAAGTTTAAATTTTTTGTTTTAAGTTTAGATTTTTTAGGTTATGTTTAAGTTATTTTTGTTAATTTAAATTTTAATTTTTATATTTTTGTATTTTATTTAGTTTTTATATTTTAATTTTTTAATTATTTATTTTTAAATTTATAATTTTACTTTGTTTAATTCAATATATTTTATTAAGTTTTTTATTTTAAGTTTACATTCTATATTTTTTATTTAATTATAAATTGTCAAATTCACTAATTTGAAATTAAAAATTATTACCAGCTGAACCACGTATAATTTAATATTAAGATAATTATAACGGAATCACAAATCAAGAACAGAGATGCTCATTTTGAACTTCGTAATGCATTGATAGAGCATTTGTGGGAAAATTTTACAAATTCAGATGACTAGTGTATTGTAATATTATGTTATTTTATATTTTAAGTTTGGACTGGGTTGTTCAATGTTAATAATTGTTTTATGCTTAAATTTGTAATTTGTTGTGCATTAGCAAAATCGTAGTGTAAAATAAATTCCTTTTGTATTTGTGATTCACCTCGGTCGTACAATTATCTATTGTTTATATTGTTTTATATAAATTAAATGAAAAATAAATCTATTAATTTAAAAATTGAATATATTATTAAAAATTTCATATTTCTTATAATTGAATATAGTAGAATTAAAAAATAATTTCTTAATTTCATAAATAAAAATATTAATTAATTATTAAAGTTAAATATTAAATATTATATAAAATTATTAAAAAGTTAAATACATTTTAAAATATTTTAATAGTATTACGCAATTTACTTAAATTATCACATAATATGTTGATAATTAAAATTTGATACAATAAAATAATAATAATAATAAAATATGTAGAGAATATTCCATTTGGAGTGGAAAATGGAGTGATGGTTGGAGAGGTTTTTGTTGAACCCTCCATTTTGGAGTGTACTTCACTCCAAAATGGAGGGGGTGGTTGGAGATGCCCTTAGGGGCTCTATGATCAATGTATATATCTGACAGCAACATTGGCCTCAACTGTAGAATACATAAAACTCTAGTTCATCTAATTCTCACCTTTGTTGCTTCGGGCGAAGCTTTCTGAACTTGCTGAAGCTTTGCGAGAGCACTGCTGAGAGCACCAACGAGAGCGGCAGGACCGTCAAGTGTCGTGGTTGGCAAAGAAACTTGTTGTTTGTCATTCAACAAAACAATAAGGTTGGGCACGCATTGTTCCTCGCTTCATATGCCGGCCTTGCAGTCATGTCTCCATCTCCGATCACCAATATCACAAGATTCTTCTTCCCGAACAATCTCTAGCAACCTTCATTCCTATTCGAAGAAAAAAGGGTCAAACCATAAACGCATATATTTCTTGTCAATCACTGAGAAAGCATGCTGGAGCACACAAAGGGCTTCACTTACCAAGACCAGCAGAGATACTTGTAGAGCAGTGGCCTGCACCAAAAGCGTCATAATCACTCTCATCCATTTTTGGGAAGCCAGCGAGCCCTGAGGTCTGCCTCATGGTGTGCATCCTAGACCTTCTCCCCGTGAGAATCATGTATGAGTAAGCCAGCAATGCAAACAATCCATACCCAACTGAGTACATAACTCGATAAAATCAAATCACAAAAATCTCTATGAATCTCAACTCCTTTTTCAAATCACAAAAATCTCTATTAATCTCAAAACTTTTTTCCCCTGATCCATTTGCTTTGGTAATCTAAGTGGATCAGTCTTAAAATTTTTAGGGTTTATGGGTTTAGTAATAGAGAGAGTTTTGAGGTTGAAGAAATTAAGTTGTCAGGGTTGAGTGTACTTACTAATTACATGAGTATACTAACTAATTATTGTGATAAAATTTTAATATTTAAAAAGTTAATTTTATATCTTAAAATTTTAAAACTGTCCAAAAAATTTTCTTATTGTTTGGAATTAAATAACCGCACTCCGGAAAACCCGGACAACATTATTGTTATCCCCAGAATATCCTTGCCGGTCTACTGCTAAATAAAAGGGTCCCAACATTGGCTAACAAATAACAATGTTGTCAGTTAGTACATGGGCGCGGGCCATTGATCTGTCAGCCCGGGCCCAGGAGAATTGATGGGCTCAACAGGGTCGGGCCCAGTGCATGTGGGAAGAGGACAATGTGTTGTTATCTCGCTGTGGAAATAATTGGATGTCACATGGGGGCTTTGTTGGGGGGTTGCGAGCTGGTGAAAGCTGGTGAATGTGACAAATGTGCTTTCTATCTAATTTGTTCAGATACAGGAAAATTCGTTGCAGAATTTTCTTCAGCGTATATACTTCAATGATGACAACACAAGTCAGTGTTTTCTGTGAACATGTAAGCGTGTACAAATGATACGAACGCAAAGACAATTTCGAAATACATGGCTACTCACGTTTCGTTCACTTGAAATACGAAACACTTGTGACCCCCCGACGCATGTAAATATTTGAATACATATTCAAGTGCACAATAATGTGTCGTGACTCCATGTATGTTAAAAGCTATTGAAGAGTGGTTGTAACTTGATGGTTGAATTTGCTCTATCTTACGTCCATAATAGGGGTGAGCATCGGTCGGTTCGGTTCAGTTTTTGCTAATTTTTGCAAAATCGAACCGAACCGATTAGACTTAGTAACCGAACCGAACCGAACCGACTAAGTTCGGTTTGGTTTTTCGGTTTTTTCGGTTAGGCCAATATTTTTCCATCATTTCTTACATTTTTTAATCACCATTATATTATCATCCTTTAATATTCTAATCTCAAATATTCAATACCCAAATTAAAAATAAGAAAAAGATCCTAACCTTAATGTAAATTAAAATTTTCATATTCTAAAACTTTTACGCTATATTTGGGCTCTTATATCAAAACTCACATAATTATTACTAACTTTTAATGGCAAGAATGAAAAAAAAGAACTATATTAATATAAATATTATTCTTAATTGTGATGGTGTACTTAACATAACTTTCACATATTCAATATAAAAAAGATGATAATGCTAGAAGTAATGAGATAAGTTTTCACTAATTTTTTTTATGAACTATATGATTCACTAAATTGAAATGGGTGGGGTGATATATAGGGTGAGAGATTCAGTTCGGTTCGGTCGAGTTCGGTTTTTGAAACACAAAACCGAAACCGAACCGAACTAGAGCGGTTCGGTTCGGTTCGAGTTCGGGTTTCAGTTTTTGATCGGTTATTTCGGTTATAACCGAACTCTGCTCACCCCTAGTCCATAATTAGTTAAATATCTGAAGATATCTATTTTTGGTAGGAATATATCTGAAGATATGTGTATTTATATTCGCATCCATAAGTACAAAACAAATTCCTAACTTTTATTTTTTAAGATAAATATGTGAGGCATAAGTCTCCAGCTTTTCATTAGAAAGAGATTAACGGAACATTTTCAAAAAGAGAGACATACAAACGTATAAATGAAGTACACATGTAGCCTGATCCCTAAAGAAAAAGAAGAAGAAGATAAAATCCGTTATTAAGACATGTCGTATATTGCAACTACATCTGGTAGAATACATGACATAGTCAAGCTCCTCATCATACCTTAGTTTTGGTTAAAGCATAATCCTTCCGTCACGCTGAAAGATTCATGAACCAACTGAAAAAAAATGGACTCTTCCCTTGGCATAAAGCATCAATATTTTTGTTGTCCCTCAATGATCAATTCTCAGTACTCAAGTAATCTATCTTGATTCGATATGCTAGCTCCCTTGCTTGCATCGACAACAAGTTAAATTGTGACTTCTCGTAATTGATAGGAACACGTGTCTTTATAGCCAATTGTATAGAAAGAAGAGGTGGGCAGGACACTCCAAATCACATTCGAACTGTATAAGATATTTGATCACCTCGTCAATGTACCCAATGTCTGTATTTCTTTCCTCCAAGAAAGAAGTGAACAATCATTAAGTCTGAATTTTGGTTCCTCTTCAGCTTTGCAAGAAATCTTATCGTGTAATTATACATGCTTATGACTCACAAAACTAGGACCAGCACTCTCTGGCAATCCTTGACCGGAACATTGTTGCCCTTGGTCAGATCTATGCCTCCTCGCACGAATCCGCATACGCTCCTCCGACGACGCGATGGCCTCAACTTGTTCGATAAAAAACCCCACAAGAACCAGCTCACCTGTAACGCCATGCTCTCCGCCCTCAAGTTGTTCGACGAAATGCCCAAGAAGAGCCCGACGTCTTACACGTCGATAATCTCCGGCCTCTTGCGGGCGAGGTGGGTCACGAGGGCGGCCCCATCCTCGTCGGCCCCATGCCCGGCCGCCACCATGCCCATCCTCGATTGCCTAATGCCCAGATGGACCGCGCACATCCAGTAATCCAAGAGATCCGCACGGAGTTGGCGGTGGCCGACAACAAATTCCTAGCTATTGTATTGATGTTGATGCGCCTCCTGGCAACTCCAGCTTGTCTTGCCAAGCTCTATGGTTAACAATAAAAAGAAAAATATATCTCGTTCGTTTACTTCTCCAATTTTTGTTTCTTTTTACTGGATATATGCTGTTAGAATTTGTTATCTTAGGTGTAGGTTAAAAATTGAATGCACCAAGAGCCGTTTGCCTCAGAAGAAAGTGTGTTTAACTTTCTTGGGAGAGGTTTATTTAGATACGCAGATCATACTGTCACCTGGAACTCTTGGATAATGAAAACAAAATGTTCTGATTTGCTAAGCAAACCCAACTCTTGAAGTAATAAAAACAAAGTGTTTTGATTTGCTCAGCAACCCAGCTCTTCTCTTTATTTCTTTATTATTAAGAAGTCTTTTATTATGTTACCAAGGTGATAAAAAAGACTAGTTTGAAAATGAGAGGTTGATCTGGATTCTGATTCAGGACTTGACTTGTTCAAAAATAAATCAATAAATAAAAAAATCTTTTCTGCGTGTGATCCACATGGGCCTGTTTTGCAGAAGGTGATGATAGAAGAGTCAAGAGGATGGATTAAATTAGATAACTCATATAAGATAAAGAGAAAAAAAAAAAGGGAAGAGGTAAATTATTTAATCTATTATTAAAAAAAACTAACATAATATTGTACACATATGAATGTTTGGATAGGAGAAAATTAATTAATAAATTCTTATCATAATAGAAAAGTTAACTCTTAATCTATCAAGAGAGGCAAATTCGTTGACTCTTCATTTTAGGGAGTTAACTCCCCTTTAATGCCAGTTATCTAAAGATTATGTCTTTTCAGTGTTTTGTGGATAAACAAGAATTAAGTTATTTCATCCATGTTTCATTTCTCTGTATTTGACAGGTTAAAGAGAGAATAAACTCTTTTAACCTTTTGTATCCTTCGCGAAGCTGTACCTCAGTTTTTTTTCCTGCCTCTCGGTAAAGAAGTGGGATCGAATTATTGATGGTCCAGCCTTCGACATTTGTTAAGGGACAAGAGAAAGATCCAGCATCAATCAACAGTGTTGCAATTGATGATATCGTCCACTTGCGAAATCTTGCAAGAGGCTTAATTATAGTGATAACTGAGTATTTCTAAATAGACACAGTTGCTTGAAAACGAGACGTTTTGCTGGCACAAGATGAGACACAATATTCTGGCATTTGCATTGGAGCCCACATGTAATAATCGTAACATGAAGCTGTAAGCTTTAGGTCTACAGCAATCAAACGGTGATAGTTCTGACTCTGTGTCCTGCAGCCATCATCATCTTCATCTTCATCACCGCTGTATTTCTGTACGAAATCTGGCCTCGCGGGACAGCTCACAATTGCTTTCCCTTTGTTCCCCGTCACGAGAACAGAGTAGGGACCAGTGGTGCAGATTGGCAGGCCGCGGACCACCGCTCAGCTGGCCGCGGACCACCGCTCCGCTGGCTGCGGCTCCTAATCGAAGCCTGTAATGTCCTCAGTTACTGAGTCTGTTTGGTTTTCAAGGTGTTTAAACTGTAGTTTATTATAATCAAGTTTACAAATTTTAATTTGCAAACTTCTAGCTGCAGTTTCTTTAAACTGTAGTCTCGTTAGTTAAACGGCAAACTGCAAGTATCTAAGGTTCTGTTTGGTTATTGTAATTCATCGTAATTCATAAATCGTAATTGGTAAAGTTTATTATTATTGTAAATGAGTTACATGCATGTAAGTTTTACGGTGTTTAGTTGGTAATATAAAGTTGTAAGTCAGAAAGTGTATTATGTTTTACGGTGTTTGGTTATCGTAATGTGTAAGTCGTAAGTGAAAATTTTAACCACAAAATTAACTATTTTAGTGATTTAAAAAATTTTAATATTGCAAATAAATATTAAAAAGGTTAAATATTAAAAAAAAAACTTAATATTAACATAAAAATAATACAAATTTGTATGACCACAAAATTAACTGTAACTTGGCTGTAAGTGAGAGGTAATTGGATTGCAAGTGAGTGGTAGTTGAGTTGCGTAAGTCTTTTACGAATTACAGTCCAAACAAACACCATAGTTATAATTAAATTGTAAGTCATTTACAAATTACGGACTTTTACGACGAAACGAAACGGCCCCTAAGATTAACTTTTAGAGGTACCTACTTGTAGGATAGTAAACTACAAGCATTAGGAAAATGGACCTCAGTTTTGTTTTTTAGAGGGATTAACTGAAGAAAACTACACTTTAGAAACTCTAACCATTTTTCATTTTTAGCATAAATGTTTATAAGTTTTGTTTCAAATACATAGGAGGACTAGCCTACTTTTTATCAAAATAACTAGTTGTATATTAAAACAATTTTACTATGGAAAAAATAAACCCTAGAAAAGAAATTTTCAAATTTTTTTAAACTTATAATTAATTACTAGTTTATGTATGCACTTTTTCAGATATCATTTTATACTTTTATACTTTATATTTTTTTTTTGTCTTTGTGTAGGAAGATAACTCCCACAAATTTATATCAGAAGAAGAAAACCCTCATAAAAGAGAAAATTTCAAAAAATAATCAGATTTACAGCCTCTCACAAAAGAAATAAATGTCTTATTTAAACCAAGCTTATTTGATAACCAAACTGTAAAAAATTCATAATATTAGGTTTTAAGACAGCGACACCGACCCACCTTTAAAAGCCAGCTTCATTGTGTCTCCAACTTCCTTCATTGCCTTTGATCCTCTCTTTTCCTTTTTGGCCTTGACACCCATATTTTATTTTGCTACTGAAAAGGGCCACGAAGATCTAGGGAATAATTTTTTATAAATTAATTGACAGGCAAGAATTAAAAAAAAAAAATAACCCAATAATAAAAAATGAAAAAAAGAAACATCTTTTGACATTGATACTGGCTGAGCATGTGGATCCGAATCTCTCAGCTGCCCAAGGTAGTAAAGAAAGAGCCAACTTGGTCCCATCTTGCACCCTAAAAAGTCAGTCCTCAAGAATAAAAAAAAGGCAAAAGGGAGAGGGTACACTATGGTTTGTGGGTACGAAAATTTAATATAAAATGTGTGCAAATATTATTATTATTTTTTAGAAAATCAACACGAGCAAACTCAAAATCTAACCGACGAGTCCCTATTAGATGACTATAAATATAATTTCAATCAAGTATTTCTAGGGTCATGTTTAGTTGGAAAAGCCCAACATGAATTTCTGATACAATCAGAATTCCAAGTGGAAACCAACCCACAAAGCCTTGTCAGTTTTCTCGCAAAAACTGCAACCTAGCCAGCTCAACTTTGTCAACCAAACACACATTGCTCAGGAAAAGAAGAAGGGCTCACAAATTCAGATAAAATGAACACTTTCTGACCAATTTTCTCTTAAAACAAATATGCCCTACTTTTTTCGACTATGAATGAGAGATGAGAGACAAGCTCAAGAAATCGATTTCTTTCTTTTTTGCAAGTGCAAAGTAAGTTGTTGGGTTGGGCCACATTGTTTGTTGTTGGAGAAACTAAACTCATGGGCTGAGACACAAAAATTCTTAGTGAAGGAAAGTGCGACGATCCATCACATCGATCCATCACAGAATTGATGTGACTCAGGGCTGATAATAATTGTACAGATAAGATGTACACAATATGAGCACAAAAAAATACATAGTATTCTAAAAAAGCACTGGTATTGGTATTGAAAAAACTTAAATTTTTTTGTGTAAGTTGCCATCTGTGCATCCAGGCACCTAGAACGCGTGCGAACTTTGGATCAAAGCCACTGCCTTCTAAAAGAAGAGTAGTTATATTCAAGAGTTGGAAATGCATGAAGAATTTAAGCTCTCACTTTTGACAAGGCCATTTGGGCCGGACAATGGATTGGTTTCCGAGAGCTTCACTGAACAAAAACCACGGCCACGGCCCAAAGGTCAATATGATCCGTCACTTGTCTCGGTTGTCCAATTTGATCACTGCATAATAATTGTACTTAGAAAGGCCCAGTGGACCTTTTTCCTTGTAAAACAACAACAATTACAACAACAACAACAATAATCATAATAAATAATTGAACTTAGATTTCCACCAATCATAGCAACGCTTTAGATGTTGGATATTATAGCTATTTTCTATGCCACAAGTTAAATTAGCAAACTTTGGATCAGAATCAAAACATGTTGAAAACCTAAACATGTAACTAATATAAAGTAATTAGACAGAATAAGATTTGCTGGTCTGGGGTAAGTAGTCATGCAGATACACTGCTCTAAAAGATAGATGACCGGTCCTTCATCCCGGATGTCGATACGATCACTTCCCCTAGCAGTAAAGACTCCCCCAATAGATCACCAGCACTTGTCTTCGGACAAGAAGACATGCCTCTGCTCAGATGGAAATTGTTGCTCATTGAAGGGAAAAAAAAAACTTCGAAAAATACTTTAGCTTTTCAATGGCATAATCATGACAGAAGGAGAGCAATTGTATTGGATGTATCTGTTTCATGCACTGAGAGTGTATGAGATAGGGCAATTTTTATAGCAGCTTAAACACCATGCAGTTGTAATAGCTCATGTAAGAATCTACTAATGTGTATATGATTGAGATAGACGATATCATATCAGGTTAGATCAGGCCAAATCAACAAAAATCTCAAAAAATCATAACAGAAAATCAAATAAAATCAAAACAAAAAAATCTACACGTGCACATGGCGTGGCGCGCCGTGTGCGCAGCGTGGCGCGCGCATGTGTAGCAAGCCCGGCACATAGCCCATGATTCATAACAATAGCCTTTGAAGGAGTTGATATTTAAATCTCTCTACCTCCCTTGACATATCTAATGTGGGACTAAATAACAAGATAAATATGAGGAAAACTCAAGTTTTCTCACACAAGCATATAAATCAACAGTCTCCCCCAAAACATGACTTTCAGGAAGAGAATTCAAATCAACAATAATAATAACAAACAAATCATCAAATCATAAAATACGAATGAAATCAAACATTATCATACTGTGGATTTGGACAGGTGGACTACGCCTGAAACCTTCTTCATTGAATTCATCACCATCTGAGAGACATAGTAGACTACACCTGAAACTAGCCCTTTTATCAGATATTGATAGAATGCAAACGCATTAAGTCTCCATCTGTTAAGCGAGCGGATAGAACGTTAAGATTATGTTCACAGTAACTGACTCATGAGAGTTTTTAGGGGTCAGTCCTGCACCCACCACGACCATCACGGTTCTTTTTCACATAGGTAACTCCTCCAAGGGTACTACAGCCGAATGATATACCCTCCATCCCTCCATACTATATGTGTTGGACTTATTGCGAGTTAAATTCAAATTTACCTAATTGTTGTTGGCCCAAGATTACAATCACCAGTTTCTTGTTTTGATGATAACAAAACATATGTGGTTAATTAGTACTAATCAAGTTCAAGTGTTTAAGTGTGTTTCAGGGTTCTAAAGGATTCAAGAAGTTTTCTTCCTCTAAAAAAAAGGTGTTGAAGACTCATGGATATTCAAGTATGGGATTAAAGCTCAAAACACTCGACGTCGCTATTGGAGAAGCCCGCTTGAAGACACTTGTAATCGCTTAGAACCTTGTAATAAAATAGTTTGTTAAAGTGTAGAATATAAATTTGATGCTCAAAGAGTTACACACACAAAAATACACATTTTCGAAAATACAAGTTTATTCTGTATTGGTGTTTTACATGGTTGGTCTTGATACATGTTTCATATATTTTTTAAAGATTTATATCAAGTTTAGAACTGTATCTCAATTATCAATACATGGTTATACCTCTTAAAAACCAATACAATTTTTATTAGTTTCAAAATTTTCAAAAAAGACAGTTTTCAGCCTAGGTCGGTCGACCATTTGGTCGACCGTTGCCTATGACAGTCAAGTCGGTTGACCGATCTTATGGCTTGGGGTGTGCACATTTGCACGTCTGTCGGTCGACCGCCAACCCCTGCGGTCAACCGTTCGATCGACCGACTGGCTCACTCCCTTAACCTCGGTTGAATCCGGTCGACCGACCGGTCGACCGGAGCCAACGGCTATATTTTGATATATGGAGGGTCGGTCGACCGACACACTGCCAAAACTTCAATAACGGCTAGTTTTTGAATCTGTTTCATTTTTTCTGTTTCCAACGAGTATTTCCTATTTTTATGGGTCAAAACTCTTCCTTAAAGACCTGGTAAGCCTTATCTATAGGTTTTATGAGTTGCTATATAAATGGGTCATTGGGTTTGAGGTTAAGATAATAAGTTTTTACAAGTTTTCATAGAAAATAAAGTTTACTCTAAAAGAGAAAAGTTTTCTAGCTTTCAATTTTCAAGTGTAATCTTTTCAAAGCTAATTTCATTTGGTTTTTAAGCTCTTATGTTCTTTTTATTTGAATTTCTACTCTCACCTAACTCTTTGAGTTAAATTTCATATTCTACTCAATAGGAAGTTGTAAGAAAGAGCGTTTGTGATCTTGAGTGATCACTAAGAGCTTTATAATCTTAATTGGCTTTATGCTATCTCTTGGGTAAATGATTGAGTGGTGGAGTTATGTACTCCGGTCTTGTGTAGACCTTTTGTAATTCCTTATTGTAAGACTCCTTTGTGGAAGATTCTTTAGTGGATAGTGAAATCTTTAATAGTAGTGAAGGCGGGGACATAGAGGGTGACTCGAATCTCTAAATAAATTTTTTATGTTTGCAATTGCTTGTCTCTTGATCTCTATCTCTTTACTTGTGTTGTTACATCTCTTGCAATCTCTATTTATTGCTTGCATCTCTTTCATCATTGTATTACATTCATAATTAACTTTTGATACTCTTCTCAACAAAAAGACAATTGAGTACCTTAACTCATAACCTAGAGGAATATTAGAGAAGTTATAGAGCCCTTCATGGTGAATTCGGCTTCATTTCTTATTTTGATTGACCTGTTTGCATCATTTAGCATAGTTTGTTTTTATTCCACGTTTGATTAGCATTACACCTATTCACCCCCATCTAGGTGTATTTCAATTGGTATCAGAGTGTTGGTCTCTAGATTTTAATTTAACCACCTTAGAAAGATCCTATTTACTAATCACTTTATTTATATTTTCATTTTCTATCCACAATAGTAAAAATGTCCGAAGGAATTAAGGCCCCTCCTAAGTTTGATGGCCATACCTTTCCCATATGGAAGGTTAAGATAACCATTTTCTTGCAATCTCTAGGAAGCCGGGTTGCAAAGGCGGTGACTATATCCTTTAGTGTACCTGTTGGTAATGATGACACTTGTTCTGACATTGCCACATGATGTCAATACCAAAGCACACTATGCATTGCTTCAAGCCTTGAACGATGACAACATAGTTAGGGTCATTCATTGCAAATCTACATACGAGATTTGATCACACCTAGTGGTCACGCACGAGGGAACTTCACAAATCAAGAGAGCTAAGATTGATCTCTTGCGTTCCTACTATAAAAATTTCACCATGCATGAAAATGACTCCATTGATGACATGGTTACAAGATTCACTAAAATCACTAATGATCTTGCTTATTTAGGTGATGCCATTGATAATAACTAAAAGGTGAGGAAGGTCATTCGCGCACACCACCTTCATGGGCGATCAAAGCTACAATATTGAAGGAGCTAAATGACAAAGAAGAGATGAAGCTCATCGGTTTTATCGGAACCTTAAGACCTATGAGATGGAGAGGAAGGCTAGAGAAGAAATGACGCCACAAAAGAAAAAGATGATTGCCTTCAAGTTCACTCCCACCATCTCCGATGAAGATGATGAAGAAGAAGATGACGAGACCTCTCCCTCCTAGTAAAAAATTTAAGGAGGATGTACAAAAAGGCGAAGTTCAACAATAGAAGACATTGACAAAGAAAGAAGGATAAGAAGATCATTTGCTACAATTGCTGAAAACCCAGACACATCATTGCCGAGTGCCCGGAGAAAAAAAGCAAGCCTACAACCTCTAAGAAACACTACAAAAAAGGCCTTGAAATCTACATGGGATTCAGAGAGTGAATCCGAAGAAAAGGTGGATACGGCAAATGTATATTTCATGGCAAATGACAACACACCCAAAATAACATTCAAACCTTCACTTGATGACTGTGAATTAACAATGGATGAATTGGATGAGACATTTGAAGAACTTTTTAATAATTATGATTTTCTAAAGAAGAAATATTTAAAAATGAAAAAGAAAAATGAAATTCTTCAAAATCAAATTGTCACTCTTTCAAAGAATAAGATGTTTTATCTTCCACTTTTGTGTCTACACAAAAAGATTTTGATGCATACAAAATTTCTTGTAAAGCAAAATTTTCTTTATGATGAAAATGAGATTTCTATTTTAAAAACTAAAATTAACATTTTGGGTGATGTTTTGAAGAAATGTGAGTTTGATAAGGTTAGATTAGAGGCCATATTTCCAAAGAGACACACTCTAAAGAAACACGTTCATGTTTCTTATACTACACACGCTCACTCTCATCAAGCACAACATACTCACACATATCATGTTAAACATGCCACACACAATAAGTATGCTCATGTTCTACATACACTTCATGAATTTATGTATGGCAGAGTTTATAGTTGCACCTATTGTGGCCGAAAGAGTCACTTAGTTAAGTTATGTTTTGATCAAATAAATGCTTCAAATGATTATATTTGGGTTCGAAGAGCTAACACTATAGGATCCAAGAAAATATGGGTACCAAAATTAACAAATTCTTTACTTGATATAGGTACACACCAAGGCACCAAGACATAGGGAGCGGTGGTACCTTGATAGCGGTCGCTCAAGGCACATGAGTTGGGATATCAACAACTTTGCAATCCTATCAAGGTATCATGAAGGTGGCACCATCATCTTCGGAGATGATTCAAAGGGCAAAATCATTGGTATAGGTAATATCCAAATTGGCTCATCTTCTTTAATAGAAAATATTGTTTTGGTTGAAGGTCTCAAGCATAATCTCTTGAGCATTAGCCAACTTTGTGATAAAGGTTTTAAAGTAGTTTTTGATGATTTCACTTGCGATGTTTTAGATAAGAAAATAAATATTTGTGTTCTTTTCTAATTTTCGTGAAAACAATGTTTATATGATTGATATGCTAAACCTACATTGCAATGCTACTTGTTTAAATACTTTTAATGAAGATTCTTGATTATGGCATAGGATAGTAGGCCATATTTTGTTTGACCATCTATCTAGAATTAACTCTAAGAAATCCGTGAAGGGTATTTCTTACTTGAAGTTTGAAAAGGACCACATTTGTGATGCGTACCAACTTGGTAAACAAACCAAGTCCTCTTTCAAAGCAGTCAAGAATATCATGATATCTAGACCATTAGAGTTAATTCATATGAATTTGTTTGGCAACAAAAACTAAAAGTCTTAGTGGAAATTGTTTTGTTTTCGTTTTAATTGATGATTTTTCTAGATTTATATGGTTTTTTTTTTTGGAACACAGAGATGAAGCTTTTTCGCGTTTTTATATTTTTAGAAAAAGGGTTGAAAAAAAGAATTTTCTGATTTTGCGCATAAAGAGTAATAGAGGTGGTGAATTTGTTAACCATTCCTTTATCACTTATTGTGAAGAAAATGGAATTAAATATGAACTATCTTGTCCTAAAACTCCACAACAAAATGGAGTCATTGAAAGTAAGAACCGCACTCTTCAAGAGATGGTTAGGACAATGATTAGTGAATACAGACTCTCTCAATATCTATGGGTCAAGGCCGTAAACACTTCATGTTAAATATCAAATAGAATTTATTTTTGCAAAAAACACTTCCAAAACTCTATTTGAGAAAACCAAATATTTCGTATTTAAAGTTTTTGGTTGTTAATGTTTTGTTTTGAGCACTAAAAATAATTTAGGTAAATTTGATGCCAAATCTTATGAAACTATATTTGTTGGGTATTCAAATACTAGAAAGGCGTATAGAGTCTTCAATAAGTCTACTTTGATCATTGAAGAGTCTATACATGTCAAGTTTGAGGTATCTAATGTTTTTGTGAAAAATATTAGAGAAATTAATTTCTTAGGAGAAAACATGGAGAAAATATCATTGAAGGACTCATCAATGCTAGAAAACAAGCCAAAGGATGAGAAACATGGTGAAGCTCAAGATGTTAAAGTGGAGCCATCACAACCACTTTCAAATGATTGGAGATATGCTACAAATCATCCTAAAGACCTCATCATTGGTGATGTATCCAAGGGGGGTAACTACTCGCTCCAAACTTCATGATATTTGTGGTCATTTTGCATTTATTTCTCATTTTGAGCTCAAGAACATCCTCGAAGCCGAGGGCGACTCATATTGGTTGCTTGCAATGCAAGAAGAGCACAAGCAATTTGAGCGCAATCAATTTTGGCAACTTGTTCCTAGACCCCATGATAGACCAATCATAGGTACTAAATGAATTTTTAGGAATAAGTTGGATGAGTCAGAAAATGTTATTAGAAATAAAACTAAGTTAGTGGCCCAAAGTTATACCCAAATCGAAGGTTTCAATTTTGAGGAAACCTTTGCACCCGTAGCACGGCTTGAAACCATACGGATGACACTTGCTTATGCTTCTTTCAAAGATTTTAAACTTTTTCAAATGGATGTTAAAAGTGTATTTTAACAAAGTATTGCATGCTTGATTTGAACATTTTTAATCTCAATTAAATCTAATTATAATACTTATATCATGCATGGTAAGTTCTAATCTTAATATCAATGATAAGTAATCACAGAATTTGTATAATCATACATCTCACCATACATCTCACCATATAATGGATAATATGAAATAATGATAATATTTTAAAGATAAACAAAACTGATGCATAACCCACAAATAATTAAATATTTTTAAAGTAAAACTCACATGTAAACAATTTCAGATTTCTTCTTGTAGCGTTATCGCCTGCGAAGCATTCCTTAAATATGTAGTTGTTGAAGATCATCTATTAGAACACGATATCGGAGAATCTCTCTTTAATGATGTCCTGACAAATGCTCAAGAATGAAAAGGTCTGTGGACTAAATTTTCAGAAAAAAGGGAGAAGAACAGAAATAGGGTCTATGAATTGAATTATCAAGAAAAGAAAAGGGAAAAACAGAGAGGAGAAGAAACCACGAAGAGGAGACAGAGAGAAGAAAATTCTGGAAAGAGAAATTTGCTTCAAAACATTCATTCATTATCCCATTTGTTTTACAGAGGAGTAGAGAGGGGAGAGTAGCAGGCAAGAGAGAGATTCTTTTCAATTTTGTTTCATCTTTTTTCCAAACAAGATACATAGGATGGTCTATATAGGCATACATCCACAACTTCCTACTACAGGCAATAATTACCCACTACCACACTCATAACTACACACAACTACACTCATAACTACTCATTACTATCACCACTTGGTACACATACACATAGTACAAATATAAAATGCAATACAAGTACCAAGTACACAAATACAACTGAAAATACAATGAAAATTAAAGTTAAGATATTCTCATCAATACCATATCAGTTTCCATACTTGGATACAGATGGAGTATGCACCTTCAACCTCCTTGCTTATGAGTCAAAGATGTTGAGATGTTTGGCTTCTAATCCCTAAAACTTGCAAAGTGCGTTTTAAGTTTTTTAGTGTCCACTACCATTTGAAAGACTCTGCAGCTGTGCACTTCAATTATACAAGCATTGCTGTATGGAAAGCAAAGCGTGATTTCTGTATACATGTTGAGAGCACACATTGTCAATTTCTTCTTTACTTCGCTTTAAATGTAAAAATTTGTTCTATTAGTTTTTTGGGACTCCAATCTCTACAATAGTACCCTTCCATCTCTCTTTTCCACATGATATAATTTAAACTAACTCGTTATTTGTTGCGACTTATGCATTATTCCTTCTCGTGTATTCGTCTTATTTAGTGTTTTAACACCATCAATTCTTGAAATACCAGTTGCTCTGTGTCGTAAGAACACGAGCATCTGCAGAACTCAAGGCTAGTGAAGGGAAACACGGTTTTGATTTCTTAGTGGGATAGTGTAAAGATCAGTGGAACTACAGTGGAACTTTTGTGGCTTTATGCATGTGTTAAATAATTTTATATCCAATTACTTGCATACTATTTCACCTTTCAACTGCTTATCATTTCAGGAATGAGAAGTCCAGTTTCCCCGCTCAGGCATCAGAAACCATTCTGTGGGTTTTCTTCTTCTGTGAATCGTACCCTCATCCTGGGTGCACTCTCCCATCCGTAGTTTGCTCCCATCCCCGCCAGCATCGATCGGACACAGATTGTCGGTTCCCATCCTCACCTACGACGTGTGCCACACTGCAGACCTAAGAAAGGCCGCGCTCTTGAGGTCAGTTCAGATGCGCACACAGCCTAGTTGCTCAGCTGTCCACGGTGGGCAAGGCAATGCGCAGAAGTTAGAAGAGGGAGAGCACCACCAAAGCTGCTCGTGCCTCAAGACTCCAGAAGAGGAAGTCAGTGTTGAGTTTGGGTCGAACAAATAGTCTCACATCGGCTAGACGTGGGGATGGTCTTGAACTTATAAGTATTTGGGCAACTCCACCCAATAGACTAGTCTTTTGGGATGGAGCCCCGAGTCCTTCATGTGTGGGTAATGTTCGACGGTATAATAGATACCCCAATGACGCAAAGACGCATTAGGCCTGCTAGTAGACCTTGCAGGGAGACTCTTTGTTCGAGGGGGGATTGTTGGGTTTGGGTCGAACAAATAGTCCCACATCGACTAGACGTGGGGATGGTCTTAGGCTTATAAGTATTTGGGCAGTCAGCTACCAAAGCCTTGATCATGTTCCACGTTACGACGATCGTTTCTTGTCTGAAAGAAACCCAAGGTAGAAAACAAGGAGTTCTTCCTAAATTAGGTCTTATGCTAACTAATCCTAACCTCTACCTGTTGTTGTGGTTGGTGTTGGCCGGGGCATACTGATAAATTTTCCTCATTGTAAAAAAATATTTCTATGCTATCTTTTTATGCCCATTTGTGTTGATTGATATTTTGATACCCAAAGGTTACAAGTCTTGTGGTGTATTTTGCATTATGGGAGACAGGAAGAACATTTCCTGTCTTATGTATTTTCTTGTACATGTTGAAGAAAGAAAAATGTTTGTGAATGTTGTTAATTATTATTCCCTGCATATACTTGTATTCGGGCTTCACCCAAATAGTGTGCATGGCAAAATTGGAAGTTATTATGCGCAGGACAACAACCTCTCTAAGAAATTTACCAATCAGGCAAAGGCTGATGCAGCCGGAGACGTACCCAACACGACAAGAATAGAGAAACAATAAAGAAAAACAATCAACACAGTATTTAACGAGGTTCGGCAACGTACCTACGTCCTCAGGGCAAGGGAGAGAGAGATTTTATTGATTCAACAATCAATACAAACTAATACAAGAGAGAACTTGAGGGAACTTTCAGGGATTCAATACATGAGGGCTATAACCCTTATTTATAACCATAAAGTCCCTAGATTTTAAGAAACCCCAATTTGATTCGATCCCAAATAGAAAAGGAATCTGAATCCCAAAAGGAAAGCCAAAACGCGTCTGTCGGTCGACCGGCCCATGTCCACGATCGACCGGACCCAAACAGAGAGCAGCCTGCTTTCAGTCGGTCGACCGTGCGGTCGACCGCTCCTTGCCACAGTCGACCGGACGGTCGACCGAGCTATTCCTATGTATGTCGTGCATACCGATCGCCTACCCAGTCGACCGGTCCCTCCTCCGGTCGACCGAGGTCATTCTAGGCCTGCTACACGTGTCGTTTCTCTCTCCCTTTGTCTTCCCATCTCTGTGCTATTTTCTGATGTCTCCTCTATCTCCTCTCTTCTTACAATTCTCCACCTCGGTGAAGATTTTTCAAATCTGAGTCGATCTCTAACGAACTCCAGTCTATCATCTGGCGAAATCGATACACGATCTCGGCTTGAGCGCTCCGGACGAAATCAACACACGATCTCGGCGAAATTGACACATGATCTCGTCTTGGAACCTTTAGCTCAGCTATCAACTGGGATGCACCACACATGTCTTCCCTACACTTCACCTTAAGAGAACTTTCATACATGCCGAACACCGAACGTGTCTCCAACTCAGCAACTACATGACCTCACGAAGAACTCATCATGAGTCAATACTGACTCTCTAACTTACTAGCGCTCTCCAGTCTATATGTCTTCAGCTGACGGTACAACCAAGTCTGAGTAGAGCACATCGAACACCATCATCAGCTTTAACAGACTGGATGCACACCCTTCCTATGCAAGCTTAACCGTCTTCTCACCAGAAGATTAACTATTCATCGAGATCACAATGCTCCACCTCTACGTGAAGTCCAACTCTCCACTTTTACGTGAAGTCCCAATCAGCTTCTCGAGAACCCAAACAGCTTCATATAGGTTGCATCACCAAATATGGCTGCGACTTTACAGCTACCTACGTACCTTACCCAAAGGATCAAGCCAACCGAAGTTCATTCAAATGAGCTCCATCAAGCTCAAGCACCTGTACCTGAATCTTCAGCAGCGAACCTATCTGGCTGAGTCATATGAACCTCCTCACTATCGTCATGGAGAACAACGGCCTTCAACTTGAGCTTGTTGCGGTCACAAACTTGAGATTCATGCTTCTTCACCCATGTGCGTGGTTTTACCTTGGTTTCAATGGCTGCAAACAATTCGACATTATCATCAATGTCTTCAACCTGTTCAGTATCAACCCTGACTACATGATCTCCACCCGGTGTCACATTCGGTGGAGTTTTCACTGATACCGAACCAACTGGAGATGGAGTAGCATCAACCTCTACCTGCTGCGATACTTCCTTGGTCTCTATCCTCTCCACCTACTGAGAGACGGTAGACTTTAACACTGAAGTCTCATCAAACATAACATGCCGACTCAACACGATCTTCTTGTTTTCGGGGTCCCATAACCTGTAGTCTTTCATATTTCTCTTGACACCCAAAAATACAAACTTCTTTGCTCGCAAATTCACCATGTCATCTTTGGCACTGAAGTAGGTCGGACTTTTAAATTCCTGCAGCAACCCATGATCTTAAGCAGCTTTCCCAGACCAAATTTTCAATGGAGTTTTACCTCCTATCGCAGTCGATCTATTTATAAGATGGCTAGCATACACAATCGCCTCAGCCCAAAATGATTTGTCTAATTTTGCATTAGACAACAAACATCGAACCTTCTCCAGTAAGGAACGGTTATTTTCTTAGCCAACCCATGTATACCTTCTGTGAAGTGAGTACCAATACCAGTGTTCTGACCAAATCGTAGGAATTGGTTCACGTCTCTTTCAACATTACCAATCTGTAGCTCCTTGATCTTCCTACTTGTCTGCTTCTCCAATCTTCTTTTTCACTTCACCAACATATTTAGGGCTTCACACCTTTGTCTCATGGGATATATCCAACAGTGCCTAGATAAATAATCAATAAAAGAGACAAAGTACCTGTGACCTCCAAGCGATGTAGTTTTAGCACGTCCCCAAACGCTTACGTGAACACAATCAAGAAGACCTTCTGAGCGGTGGCTACTGGTGCTGAATTTCACTTTCTTCTTATCCAGAACGTTGTGTTCACCCTCCAAGTTGTAGGTAGCAACACCTTCCAATGATCCCTTCTTTGGAAGAGCTTGCAAAGACCTTTCACCTCCTTATCCGACCTTCACCTGTCAGACCTTTGTGCAATCATCATCTGAAGAACTAGAAGTCTTCACCTGACTTGTAACCGTACTACCCTTCAAGTAGTAGAGATTGTTCTGGGGATGCACTTCATTATTACCATTGAGCCTTTGATCATCTTGAGAACACCATCTCGTATAGATATCACAGGATCCAATGCTTCCAAAGTGCCAACAGAGATAAGATTTCTTTTGAGTTGAGATACATACCTCACCTCCTTCAGTTCTTATACTATCCTATCAACCATCTTGAAACGGACTGTACCTATCCCTTCTATATTACACGGATGATCATCACCCATAACCGTGTAACATCCATCTAGCTTCTCAAAGCTAGAAAACTAGGCACTATTCGGGCACACATGATAGGTGGCTCCGGTATCCAAGATCCACTCAATATTATCTGAGTAATCAACACTAAGAGTAGTAACTGAGAGAGAGAATACCGATGAGTCTGAATCTGATCCATCCGCCTGTGTGAGATTCGCCTCGGTCTTTGACTCCATCTTCTTACATTTGGCCTTCCAGTACCCTAGCTCCTCACATAAGACACATTGATTCCTCTTCAAATCTCTGAAGCCTGATCTGGACTTCGATCTTCCCTGATCATCTCTTCCCTTCCTATTGGAACTCCTGCCTCTTACTGCCAATGTCTCTGCTGTTGTGTTCCCTAAAAAAGACAGTCTATTCTGTCTCCTTACTTCATAACTCACAAGAGCAGCAAACACCTCACTGTAGTTAAGAGATTTTCTTTCATTGATCAATGTGAGAGTAAAAGTCTTATACTCTTCCCTAGGAAGATAATTCAATAGGATTACCGCCTTATTCTCTTCATTGATCTCCACATCCACATTAACTAAATCTGTAAGAAACTTCGTGTAGCGATTCAAGTATTCATTGATAGAGCATCCTATTTGCATCTGAAAACTATAAAGCTTACTCTTCAACTGCAACCACGATTTTATACTTTTCGTCAGATACTTCTTCTCCAGGATCTCCCATAGTTGCCTCACATTTGTCTCATGCAACACATGATACTTGATGTCTTGTGTCAAACAAGATCTGATCAAGTCACACGCCGTTCTGTTCATCTTGATCCAATCTTCTTCACTTGTTGTTGCGCGGTTCTTCTCTAACCGTAGAGTGTCCTCAATGTTTGATGCCGTCAGCGCATCCATCACCTCACACCTCCACATACCAAAGTTATTCGTGCCGTTGAACTTCACCACATCAATCCCCTGCGGATGTGGATTCATGAATTTTTCCGATGATGTACCTTCTCCAGCCATCTTCTCAACTGATTCCTCAAGGTAATGCGGAAACAAACGGAGTTAGATAAAATAAACTGGATAAAGATAGGATCTTTACCTCCATGCGAACCCTTGAAGAGTTTCTGAAGTAATCTACTCCTCCAAATTGATTCCTCGAGCAATCTACACGCTATTTTGAGATCTACACACGATCCCACAAATAGCAACTGATGCCTTCGGAATCAACACGCATCCCACGACTAACCTGAGATGCTCTGATACCAATTATTGTGCGCATGACAACAACCTCTCTGAGGAATCCACCAACCAGGCGGAGACTGATACAGCCGGAGACGTACCCAACACGACAAGAATAGAGAAACAATATAGAAAAGCAATCAACACAGTATTTAATGAGGTTCGGCAACGTGCCTACGTCCTCGGGGCAAGGGAGAGAGATTTTATTGATTCAATAATCAATACAAACTAATACAAGAGGGATACTTCAGGGAACTTTTAGGGACTCAATACATAAAGACTCTAGCCCTTATTTATAGCCACAGAGTCTCTGGATTCTAGGAAACCCTGATTTGATTCGATCCCAAACAGAAAAGGAATCTGAATCCCAAAAAAAGCCAAAACGCGTTTGTCAGTCGACCGGACCCAAACAGAGAGCAGCCTGCTTTCAGTCGGTCGACCATGCGGTTGATCGCTCCTTTCCACGGTCAACCGGGTGGTCGATCGGGCGATTCCTGTGCACGTCGTGCATACCGATCGACTGCCTAGTCGACCGGTCCCTCTTCCGGTCGACCGGGTGGTCGACCGAGGTTATTCTAGGCCTGCTACACGTGTCGTTTCTCGTTCCCTTTGTCTTCTAATCTCTGTGCTATCTTTCTATGTCTCCTCTATCTCCTCTCTCCCTACAAAAGTTTACTATTAAAGAATGAAATTATGTGAAGAAGAGGGAAAGGCATACGGTAGAACAAAAATCAAACTTTTTTCAATCTTTTTTCTCTACAATTCACGTATAAAAGTTTGAGTCTCAGTTTTCTATTCATAGTTGCACAAATCCTCAAAAAACTCTCGACCGCATTCAAACCTCAAAATCAGGTGGGGTTGGTTATAGGCAGAACCGTGTCATGGTTAGTCAAGCCTAGGCCCTACTCACGTAAAAACACTTAGGCAAAGCGCGGTGCATAGAGTATGGACTTAGATCTATAAGCTCGTATACTAATCTACTGGATACTAGGCCGGCCCACGTGTAGTATTGGACCGGCGTGCTTGAATCGTGTTGGTTCGTTCACATCGAAATTGGACTTCCTATTTTGTGTCTATTTTATGCTTACTCATACCTACTTCACACATTTTGTGCCTAATAGTTTCTAAAACAATCGATTTAATAATTTATTATCCAAATTCATATATGAAAACTAATAGGCTTAAAATATAACTACTTGAAAATATTAGCAAGTAATTGAAAAAAAATCACAAATTACACTATCTTCTAATATCATCAATGAAACTCATTTTTAACCTTATCTAACAAACAATTATAAATCCAAGGTTAACTATTGGTAAAGAAAAAACTATTGCATACCTCCATCGTGCTCAACTTTCAATAGAGTAAGTAAGTCTAAGAATTGGGAAAAGAGAGGGTCGATGTCGATCGATAGAAGAGATCTAGGGTTTCAACAGTGAACTTGAGACATGTTTTGTTAAATTATCAGAATTAGTATCAATGCCTAATATGAGATCAAATATCATTAATGATTGGGATCGTTTTGATATAACTTAAACTGAAAAGAGAATTTAATTAAGAGTTAAAAGCTCTTAATTGGGTTAACATTGTGCTAACCCAGTAAAGCTCCATTTGTGTCTTCACTAGCCGTGTTAGGTCAAGACAAGTCCAAGCGCAACATGAAACTATATGAACCGCAAAAACTTTTCACTCCAGAATGTCTCACTTTAAAAAAAACCATGCTTCAACTTACAACGTATTCAAATTTCAGGGGTGACTATTTATATGCATCATCAGAACTAATTCACACTAGGTCCTCTTGTCCCAACTCTACAACTCAGGGAGAGATCACAAAGCAACTCACTTGCAATGAGGAAGTCATAAGCTCAAAGAATACATTCGACCCCTGAGCATACTGTAGAGGTAAACTATTTACGTGCATAGAAATCTTTTCGTTTACTTTTTCTTGTTCTTTTTCTTTTTTTTCTTTTACACCCTAGAGAGAAAAGAAGATAGAAGATATCTCCCTTATAATCATTTGAAACCAGCCAGACAAAAAACAAAAAAAGTGGGGAAAAGGGGGTTGACCGGTCGGAGATGGCTGGATTTTTCCCACAGTTGCGGTAGTGGAGAAAAGCCGTGAATTCAGTGGTGGAGGATCTGGTAACGGGTTGACCAGATCAGCGGTGCAGGTACTCGGCGGTGGTTGGCCGATGGCCGATGTTTAGATGCAAATGTCGCAAGTGCGGTGAAGGGGGTGCCATGTCTTCGGTGGTGGGGGCTGGGATGCGAGTTGACCAAATCAAAACTGCAGAAATTGTGGCTGACCAAGGGATGGCTAGTGTTGAGCTGCAGATGCCGCAAGTGCGGTAAAAGACGAAAAACACATCTTTCAATGTAGCGACTTTATTCACAGGGTGATCGGATTAAGTTGCAGATGTCGTGATGATGCTGGCTGGAAAACTGGCCAGGGGATGGGCAAGTCCGAGCAACAAACGACACAACTTAGAGAGGAGAGGCCGCGACTGAGAGGCATTCCGGTGGCTTCATTTTTTGTTTTTTTCTTTTTTTTAGAAGGAGCAAATTATGTATGAGTATTTTTATGCATATTTGTCTCTTTCTATCCGGGAGATGTTTCCTTAAATTCTTGTTAATGAAACGTGATCCGGGGGTGGTCTACCTCACGGTTTTATTCAAAAAAAAAAAAAAGGATACAAAAAAAGTGTGCATGAGCGGTAACAATATCATACATAAAAATATTGCACATTAGTTACACAGACCACCCACCTATTTGCTACCAAAAAAACTTTTGATCAATGGAAGACGCAATATGTTTTTTTAGTGTAAGCGTAAATGTAATAAGAATTTAAGTGTGGGCGTAAATATAATATGACAAGAGAGAAAAAAAGAAAAAAATAATGATGCACCAACTAAAACTTGAGCTTGTGGCCTCCAATAATTTAGATTTATAAGTTATCACTTAAGATAGAGCTTAAAAATCTCTTTATGCTAGTAAAAACAATCTTAAAAAGAGATTATGTAAAAAAAAGTTACAAACCGTACTATTATTCTATTATTTTATAAAATCTAGTGTGGATGTTCACACACACTGAACTGTATGTGGGTCCGCTCTACTTATGACTCCTTGCCATACCCTGCGCAAGTGGTCACCTAAACCCAACCATCATAATTAAACCAACTCAAATCTCTCACAAGGCATCTGAAAGAAGTCAAGTCGCCGAAGTGACTACTTCCAAGTTCTCATGGGCCTCCAACTTCCTCACTTGTCCGCAGTGTACCAAAGCCATGAGCACATCTCCCTTTCCTCTCCCCATAACTGGGCCTCCATGTCCCAATCGAACAGGTTCTCAACTTGCTCACCAGAAGAAGAAGAGCAAAACCCTACCTCCTCTTCCTTTTGTGGGCCCCCACCTGGCCAACAATCTTTCAAGTCAGGGGCCCCACATCCCACAATATCCTCATAGCTGGCAGAAAACAAGTCATCAGCTGGGCCCCTCATCCCCCAATCTGGGCTCATCAGCGGTGGGACTGAGCTCAAGGCCTCACCTGGCCACAGATCCTGGTCAAGGTCATCAAATGTTGTCGTCACACTTGGTGTGGTACTCGGTTGGTGGGGGTTGCCTAAGGTCAGGTCGCTGTCCTCCTCTTCAGTGCTGCACCTGTCATGATTCCCCTTCTGTTTGATATCCTTCTCCTTCGCATCGGTGGCGGCGGAGTTCTTCTCCATGGCCGAGGGGCTCGTCCGGCCACCCCGGCCCTTGCCCCTGCCGGGGACCTTGTCGAGCACCATCGTGACGATCTCGTTCTCGCTGCCGATCTTTCGGAATCTGTGAATCCTCCTGCTGAGGTGTGAGTTCCAGTAGTTCTTGATCTCGTTGTCTGTTCTCCCTGGGAGGTGCCCCGCTATCACTGACCACCTCCACGATTTACGCAAAAAATTATACTTCATGGTATTGATAATAAAGTGAAAAATTATATTGTTACATAACTGGCAGACAGTATTTTTTCTTTTTTTTTTGCTTCGTCTTGTAGCTGACAACACAGTTTATACTTAATAAGTTGATTATGCATGCTGATCAACTTGACTTATGAATTGAGATCTTTCGCGTGATACCAAGGGGTTGTTTGGTTGTAAAAAAAAAACTATGTGGGAAATTATGAAACCACGGGTTCTTTTAGAATTTATTTGACAGGGCTCGTGAACCGTATACAATTCAGAGTGGATCGGTCTCTTACGGTTTCGCTTGTGAGAAGACGTAAACTGATTGAAAACATGATGCTGTAAGGCTCGCCATGAAGTTTTTCTCCTAAAAAATCACATTTGTTGGGCTTAACAAAAAAAATTTCAAAATATTTTCTGAACCAAGCGGGTTCTAAACTGAAACTGTAGCATCGCCTGGACATGATAGCTTGATATGCCTCGTTGTATTGTCCAAAGAAAATCTTTGACGTGGCTCGAATGGCCGAACATTGAACACGTAAAAATAAAATATGAAGTAATCGAAAAAATAGGTCACATGAGTTACGTAAAAAGAGAGGCAAGTTTTGGGGCAATCATCTACTTTATATCTTTATATAATAAGTACGAACATTTCACTTGAACTCATCAGTCTTGCAACATGACGTTCAACTTCAAATCTAAAAGATTTCTTTGCTTTTCAACTTTCTTTCATTGTGAACTAATCTTTTTGGGAAAAAGAAAAAAATATCCATAAAACAAGCTAAAAAGAGAGAGAAATCATATGATATTTTTGGAAAATATTTCATTATTATTCTATTGACATATTAAGCGTCCGACAATTTACTTTCCAAAATTTTTAATTTCTCTAGTTTTTCAAAAATCCTGAAGGTTTTCTAACGTCTCTCTTTTTTTTTTTCTCTCTGTGCTCCACGTATCCGGTTGGCTCGATCTTATAATATATAAGACGTACGGTGTCATGTGTCTCTGTGTACTCGATCTCTTAATATATAAGACATAATATATAAGATGTACGGTGTCATGTGTCTCTGTGTACTCAATCTTATAATATATAAGACGTACGGTGTCATGTGTCTCTGTGTACTCGATCTCTTAATATATAAGACATAATATATAAGATGTACGGTGTTATGTGTCTCTGTGTACTAGATCTCTTAATATATAAGACATAATATATAAGATGTACGGTGACAGGTGCCATGTGTCTCTGTGTACTAGATCTCTTAATATATAAGACATAATATATAAGATGTACGGTGCCATGTGTCTCTGTGTACTCAATCTTTTAATATATAAGACGTACGGTGTTATGTGTCTCCGTGTGTGTAGAGACAGAGAGAGAGAGACTTGTGTCATTCTGAAAAGATTCATAGTCGAATCTTTCTTACTCAAATACAATTCTACGATATTCGAATGTAAGATTTATTTCATTGAAGTTAATCTATATTATTTCAAGTAACTAAAAATAAAAAAAACATGTACTATGAATATTTTTTTACTCATCTATCAAGTAGGCGCAAAATGAATGGCAGAGAAGGATTCTTAGGCTATTTTTCATTCTAATTTAGTGTAGGTTTTCATTTTTATGTAATTTTTATTTCTTTGTAAATATAGGTTAGATAGAGATTCACGTAAGTAAGAGAGAGATTTATGTTGAAAGTGACACCGATGTAACCTTCTTCCTTTCTTTCATCATTTCTCTATGTAATCAAAAAGTACGAAATTTTATATTCTTCTTTGTTTTCGTGTTCTTCTCCTTTCTACTTTTTCTCTTTTGATTTTGATGATAATCCTAGTGAGTCGAATAGTATCGATACTGTCTTGCCTTAGCGAGTGCCATCGATAACTCATGACGATGGATTCCTCCCTATGTTTGTATCATTTCATACTTACTCAAAGAAGTCTTGATGATATAATGTGAATTGAGACTGAGTTTAATCTTATGAGTTATGCGTTGATCGCCTCTATATTAAGGTGAACATACAACGAATTCAAGATAAGTCATCAACCAAATGAGGTAGGTATTTCTTTTATGTTTTCTTCCTTTCTTTTAATCTATTAGTTTAGATCACCTCCAATCACAACTCTCTTTTTTCGCTCTTTTTATTTCTTTTTTAAACTTAGTTTTCTATTTTTTAAAATCACCATTTTTTCAATCTACCACTTTCTTCTTAACTTAACATAACTTTTTTCTCTTTTCTTCCTAAAAAACAAAGAAGAACTTTAACTATTTTTAGTGAACTAAAAGAAAACTTATTAAAAGCTTTCATCGCTACTCCCTCTTTGTGAATCACGGCCTACGTAGCCACTTGTTATAACGGTAGTATTGAGTACCTAACACTATCGATTATTAATTATGAAACTCTGTATTTTTCTGTACAGGTAAAATCTCAGTCAAATATTCATTATACTTTTATTTTTATTTACTTTAAATAATGTAGATCAACTTCAACGGAATGGATCTTGCATTCGGATGTTGCAAGATTGTATTCGGAATTTCGCTTTTTAGGATATTTCGCAATTTGGAATATTCCCCAGTTAATTAGTGGCACTCAGTCGCAGCAACAGAAGCAGTACAATAGTTTTATTTTTTTTTTGCTAGTCAACCACGACTCCAAGGGGGCTGAAATAATTCAAAACAGTATATCCGTAAGGGGCTTCGAACCCAAGACCACACAGCGAGGAGCGACGCTCTACAGCCCAGTGGACTGGGCGGAAAGCACTGGAGAGGAGCAGTACAGTAGTTAACAGGGCTTAAAGCACAAGAACTCATGAAAGCAAGAGAAATTGATTAATAGTGATCGATTTTGTAGTTAACAAAGAGAGAAATATTTGTATTACCTGTTTCCAAGAGTTGTATGCATCTTGATGATGACTTGCTCCTCCTCTCTAGTGATGTTGCCCCTCTTGAGGTCAGCTCTCAAGTAGTTTATCCACCTCAGCCTGCAGCTCTTCCCACATCTTAACAATCCTTCAACAAAAAACAAAATACAAAACAAAAAGGAAGAAAAGTTATAACTCTTGAACAAATTTAACTCAAAGTGGGCCCGAGATGGGAGAAAAACTGGTCCAAGATGGAATCTCATCTTCTTTCTAGAAGAGTACTTATCTGTTTCTTTCCGCCTAGAACAAAGTAGCAGTGGTACTCATGGTTATATTTCACTCTTTTTGTTGCGTGTTATGAAAGGTTGTTCGTTTGTCTTGAAAATGTGTGAAAATTGACTTTTTTTTATTCTGTTATCTTAGTCACACAAGGTTTTTTTTTCACTACTGTTCTGTTTGTTTGTTGTGAAATAAAGAAAAAAAAAAATGTTTGAAATCATGTGAAATCTCAATTATTTAACACTGTGTCAAATTTTTAAGCTAAAAGCTCGATAGACACTCCAAATTGACTGCCGACCTCACAGACTTTTCTATTCTTTTGTTTTCGAACAGTCGAACAGTGGCTATGTTATAAAGAGAATGCAAACAAAAGCTCTTTGCTTTTCTTGCTCAAATCTGTGTAAAAAATGATCACATCAAATTATCTAATGCGTTTGGTATACATGCATCCAAATTTAGTGACGGGTGTGATACAATGAAGACTATATTTTGGCACCAAGCACTTGCAAGAAAAGTTAGAATAAGAATTTAAATTGAAAATTGTTGAACATTATAGACTATGGTGCAAAGGTCAGTTAAATCAATGTTGCCAGCATAAGTCCAAGCAAATTTCCAGCATCTACATATATTTGTATATCTACCTGCATTCTTGGGCAAAGATTTCCAAGACCCTTCACCATGGGCAGTGATGTAGTTGAGCAGCTTCTCATCCTCCTCTGCTGTCCAGCTCCCTTTCTTCAAGCCCACCTTCTCACAACAAGGAGCCCTCCCCATGCTTCACACACACACACACACACACACACACACACAGAGAGAGAGAGAGAGAGAGAGAGAGAGGAGGGAGTGTACTTGCTGTAGTTGCTATTGGTGGACTTTAATATATGCATTCATGTGTGCATACACACGTGGATCAAAGACAGGGGTCTCTAGGAGATGTTTCAAGAGGATGCCTAGTTTGGGAAAAATGAAGTGGATGGCGTGGGGTGGCGTGGGGGTGGGGTTTGGGAAAGGACGGATTTGTGGGGGCGTGGAGGTGGGACACGTGTTGCTATTACCCACCTCACGGCTATGAGATCATTGGCAGCTCCTCCGTTCAACCCATCAACGCTCTTACTCTGCACCGACAAATTAGCTCCATTTTTTAATTTATTCATTTATTTGCTATGTACGTATATGTACACACGCAGACACGCATGCAGGGGTCCGGTTCGGCTACAGACCCCATAATGTTTGCCACCTCAGTATGCCGCCAAAATATCAGGGCATCGAGCATAGTTTCCCACGGTGGCCTGTTTGGATGCTACATGTGATCGCAAGTGGTAGGTGTAAGTGAGTTTTACACAAATGAATTTTATGGTGTTTGATATGTAATATAAAATTATAAGTAAGAAAATATTTCTTGTTTTATGATATTTGATTGATAATGTGTAAGTTGTAAGTGAAAAATTGATCTCAAAACTAAATGTTTGGTGATTTAAACATATTAAATATTAAAAGTAGTAAAATAACAAAAAATAATATTAAATATATTAAATATTTAAAATAAATAATAAAATTATTAGATATTAAAAATAATAATATATTAATATTAAAAAAATAGTAAAAAATATTACATTACTACAATATTAAATATTACTAATCTAATAATAAAAACTATTTTAATAATAATAATTATTAGTATAGATAATAAAAAATTTAATCTAATAATTAAAAAAATCTCATAATTTAAAAAGATTAATATAATAATTAAAAAATATTAATTTAATTATAATTAACTGCATACAATACAGATTTGCATGGAAAAAAATTAACTGTTTATATTGCAAGTGAACTCTAAGTGAGACTTGTATGACCACAAAAATAACTGTTTAGATTGCAAGTAAACTGTAAGTGCATTTTACGACTTACGGTCTCAAATAAATATCGTAAGCGATTTTGTTGCAATTGTATTTTATCACTTACGGGTCAATTATGAGAAACAAACATGCTCTAAATATACATTTCTGTACTTTTATCTGAGGGTTTTAGTCAACATGAGTAGGGGTGGAATCGCACCGAATTCGAATCGAATACTAACGTGTTCGTATTTGATTTGGTTTAAAATCTTCGAATTCGAATATGAATTCAAATACGTGCATTATCGTCCAAATTCGAATTCGATTTTCCTCCTCTGAATCCAAATCGAAATCGAATTTTCACGAATATTAAAATATTCTTGCATTTGTGTATTTAAAATTTGAATAGTTGAAAATATTTAATTAAGAAGTATTTTTTATTTACTTCAGTTTTATTGGCAACATTGTATTTATATTTGAGAATTACATATTTCATACGTGAGAGAGAGAACTAAAAGAGATCGTTTAAATTAGATTTAGGGTTAGATTAATGCCTAACTTTTCAGCTTCACATAAATATTTTACATAAGACTTATTTAAAATTTAATAATTATAAAATATCACGGGTAAAATGCAAGAATATGTATGTATGTAATATTATATTTTATAAATAGTTAAGCACATATCTATTAAACGAATAGTACAACATACTAACGAACGAATCGAATATTACATTGCTCATATTGCTTCGTTTAAATTACGAACAATAAAAAAAATTTGTTTACATTTAAATAGACAGCTGAATCGAATCCGATCGAATAACTAGGTGAATAATTAATGAACTATTTATTAATTATTTGGTTCGTACCTCTAGACATGTGTGGCTAACATGAACATAAGCAAATAACATTCTGTTGTGTAACAAGCGGAGAGTCAAATCACTTACGACAAGACTGTTTTTGCAGTTGCAGCCAACGTGACGCTCTGTTGGTGCATAGATTTTGTTTTCTTTGAATCGCATTGTTCTCCCTAAGTATACCATTTTTCCTGGTAATTGAGTTGTTTTTTTATCAATAAATACATATCTATATTTGTATTTGTATTCACGTGAATACAGTAAATATTATATCCAATAAGCATCTGGTCTTTTGCTTCCCCCATGTCTACATCCTAAGGGGCTAGGCCTGAGAAAGATGCAATACAAGCTGATACGAAGAAAGGAAGGATAATTTTGCATCTTCACCCAATACATGATCACAATGTCACAAGGGATGAGCTGGCGCTGTTAATCGCATCCAGGAGACAGGCTCAACCAAATCCAATGGTAGCTTGAATCGCGTGGCAATATCTTGGCTTGATTCGTGGAGATCCAATCCAAACCATTTTGCCCCGTGATTGACTTGTTGACAAATTTTGATAGATCACAATTAATTTTGCTGAAAATCATGACTTCAATCATGTCAGAGTGTGTGTGTGTATATATATGGGTTGTTTTTCATTGATTTGCAAAGAGGAAAATTTACAAAAAAAAAAGATCGAGGAGCTAAATTACAAGTAATACAGAAGATTACAAGTAGATCTCCTCAGAGATTCTGGAGAAGTGTGCCGATAGGAGTCTGGTCAGCGCGCGACCACTTTGTCCCTTTGACGATGCGAGCGATGAGATTCCCTTCTCGCCTGGTTCGGGGAATCAGAGAACGTTACTTCTCAAAACCGCCTTATCTTAGGAATTCCTTCTCGCCTGGTTTCGGAGATTCCTTGAGAAGAATGAAGGTATTAGGGTATCAGCACCCTGATTAGAGAAGCAGCTATCTAAAAGTCTCTAAATTCAAGAGAATAGATCTCTGTTTGTACGCGCGGTGCGTCCTCTCGAGAAGTCTTGAAGAAGTCCTTGCGTGTGTAGAGCTCTCTTCTTCTGGAGTCCTTTCGCGTTGTTCTCTCTCCTTGTGCCCCTGGTGGGCTATTTATAGGGAGAGCAAGGGTATAATCGTCCCTTGAAAATATAAAAACAGATTGAATCAAATCTGTTTAAATATGGAAAGTAGCCTTGCTGCGAGGCTAGGATCGGCTTCTGCGAAGCCAGAAGTGGCAGGTCGGTTGATCCTCTTGATCTGTTTTGATCCTTTCCATATCGTTGGAGGATTTCCCCTGATCCTCTTACTCATTTTAGAAGAGTCAAGAGATTATGGCAATCAACTGCCAAATTTGATCCCAGATCTGATCTTGATTATATTTGGTCTTGATTCGATCAGATTTGATCTCATCCTGAGATTTAAATGGTCAATAGGTTGACCATAGCAGACCTGCAGCGGTGCTGCCCGCATTGAGCTCACAGCGAAGCTGGATGGCGCATGTGACGAAGTCGGAGGATAGCCCTTCGGCGGAGCTAGATATCGTCTATGGCGAAGTTAGAAGACAGCTCTTCAGCGGACCTAGATGTCGTCTGTGGCGAAGTTACCGAACATCCTTCTGCGCGGTTGCGTGTGGCTTCAAGCGAAGCTAACTCTCTGCGGAGTTAACTTGAGCAGTTCAGGCGAAACTATGAGTTAGCTTCCTGACGGAGCTGTGAATGGCTTCAAGGCGAAGTTAGGTGATCCTAGCCTCTCAAGCGAGGCTATCCCTTTGGGCTCATGCGATGCTAAGTGCTAGCATCTTAGACCTGCTGAGGTCTGTTTAGAGGCAATTCCGGCTTACTGTCTACTTCATTGGATCAGTAGAGTCCAAGTTGCTTCCTCGTCCCTCGAAGATGGGTGGAAACTAGTCGTCGGCTTATCTGTTACTTGTCTTTTGTAGATGTCAATAAGTACAGAACTGGTCGTCAGCTTGTCTGTCACTTGTCTTTTGTAAATGTCAACAAGTTTAGACATTGTTCAGACCAATCAACATATCTTTCACTTGTCTTTTGTAAATGTCAACAAGTTTAGACATTGTTCGGACCAATAAGAATCTTGTCTTTTTTAAGTGTCAACAAGACCCCCTTCAAAGTTTTCGAAAGTCTGCAATGGCTTAGACTTCGAAATACTTTGAATTTGCTTTGATCGGTGGTATGTGAAGTACGAACGTCGCCATGGTGGTTGAGTTTAGCTTCGCTTTAATCCTGCTTTGGGATAGATTCGCCGAAGAATCGTGTAAATTCGCGACTCTGGGTTACTTCGCGTCTGGTAGCTCCGCGTCTGGGTAGCTCCGCGTCCGAGCTTCCCGGAACAAGTTCGCTTTGGAACATCTTCCCTTTCCCGAGGCCACAGCCTTCTGCCAGTTACGAGAAGGATCGCTCCTTATTCGAGGTTATAATAACCTCTTTTGCATTAATCGAGGGGAATTACTTCTCCTTTGTGCGTTTCCGAGGGAGAATATTCCCTTTTTCCAGGCTTAGTTAATGCCTTAATGAGGGAGATCATTTCTTCCTTGTACGGTTTCGAGGGAAACCATTCCCTTTTTCAAGGCTCAATTAATGCCATAACGCGCTCGCGCTTCCATGCTTGAAGCGGCAGCGCTCAGGCCATGAGGCCTATAAATAGGACACTTGAGGTCCTCTGAAGAGAAGCGGTCTGCTTTTCTCTTCTCTTCTCTTGGTTGAGAGAGATACTCAGATCTCTGAACTAGTGGGGATGCCTACTCTGGTTATTACCCGGCCAAGGATCGGTAAGTCTCGGTCATCCAGAGACTTCGCCAATAGACTGATCACCTTTAGGGAGTTTAACTCCCTTAATTTAGCTTTAACAGCTGCCTCAGGGATTGATTTCCCTTGTCCTTTGTCTGTATTGGACTGATCTGTAGAGAAGGGTTTCAGCCTAGCTTCCCAGCGAAGCTATCATTTTGACTTAGATCAAAGAAAGATCATTGCATGTTTGCTAAGTTCGCCACTTAGGAAAAAATTGGGACTTAGTCTCTTTAAGGTCGAGACAGTCTTGCCATATAGGTGGGGCTAAGACTGCGTCCCTCAGGATCAGTCTGGCTTAGCCATATAGGCGAGGCTAGGACTTGACTTATGCTGAGCTAGCCCATCATCTCTGTGCAAGCGAGGCTATCCTCTGCTTAACTGAATCTGAAATCCATTTTGCATCTGAATCGGATATAAATTGCTTCGCCCCAAAGAATTTGACTTAGCATTTCCTTTGACTTACTGCTAACTTGTTTCAGTTTGCATTGCAGTGAGCTATGTTCGACATTCCTTTGTCTTGATGAAGGAGACCGAAAAGTTTCCTCTTTCTTTTCCATTTGAAACTTTAATCTTAAGCAGGAGGAACAAACTGGGGCAGCCGATGTGCGTTCCAGAAAAGGTTGGCAGTCGCTTATCCGAGATGATCCACTTCGAGGCGAGGCTGGTAGCCGCTTATCCGAGATGATCCATTTCGGGAAAGCGGACGTCACCTGTAAGGTCGCGGATCCTCCCATGGCCAATTTTCATCAAAGAAGATCCAACCTGCTGGTGGTGATCAGTCCTTTGTCAATTTTGATTACGGAAGGTTCAACTTCCTGGTGGCACCATCTGTGGTGGCACCATCTGCCATTATGCGAAGGATTACGGCCTTGTGCAGGAGGAAGACCTTTCGTGTCCAGTTGGTTTGGCTTGAAAGTAGAAAGGACCACTTGTATGCCTTTTGAGCAAATGATTCTGTTGTATGAAACACAACCTTGATGTAGTATCAATGTACCTTTCCTTTTAAATCAATAAAAGTTCAGTTTCTGCTCATCTGATTTGCTATGCCTTCTCTTTTGAATTGAGAACACTTGAATTGGTCCGGCGGAGCTAGACTTCATGCGAAGTTAAAGATAAAATCCTTTCTGAATCAGGAACGAGCTTCCAGCGAGACTAACATTTCCGCGAAGTTCGGACTGTGCTTTTGGCGGAGCTAAGGCAAGCTTTTCGGTAAAGTTAACGGTACGTCGCGCGAAGTCAACACTTGACTTGTGGCGAAGTTAGTCGATAGCTTTTATAAGAGCTTGAAGCGATCCATCGCTTTGATTTTGAAAGGCTCGACCACCTCATTCTCTGCTTTAAAGGTGGTCCTCTCCCGAAGCATTAAGAGTATCCGAGACTTTGGAGGGGATGACCAGGCCGCTGCATTGGAGCTTCTGGTGGACCAACTTGAGAGGGATGTAGACGAATGGCGCCGTCTTAGCCATTCAGACCTGGAGTCTTCAATTAATGAGCAGCTTACGCACCTTGTCGCTCAGATGCATGAAGCTCATCTTGCCGCTCAGGAAGCCGCTAAGGCCATTTTTTCTGACTTGAAATCCTTGGAGATAAGGAAGGTAGAGCTCGGGGACGCCATAGACGCTTCTAGCAGTGCTCTTCTTGACGCTGAAGATAAAATTGAAAAGACCAAGGAGATGATCAGGAAGGCAAATCTTCTTTATCCAAGGCTGAACAGTGCGTCTTGAAGAGACTGCCCGGCTTGAGCAGCTCAGGGCTCAGAATGACGAACTCTCGCGGCGGGAGTTAGCTCAGAGGGCAACCTTGGTTGAAGTTAAAGCTCGCTTGGCCCAGACAGCGAGCTTTAATGAGGTTGAGCTGAGGTCGCAGGCTCTTGTCAGGGTTGCTGATTATAGGAAGACAAGGCTGACCATTCTTGAAGGACAGATCAAATCTTATGATGCACCCTATAGCTTGTAATATATGTGCCTCCATGTATCGCTTCTTTTTGGAATTAATAAAAGTAATTTTATTTTGACCTTTCTGTCGTGTTTCCAACTTGTTTTATTTTCTGAATTGTCGCTGCCAAGTTGTATTTCAGCCTTCTGAGGAAACAGTCCTTACTTGTACTTAATGATTAAACTTGGCTGCCTGCCGGTTCAGAGGTCGCAATGACATAACCGATTGAGAAGCCACCAAGCTCGAAGTAGTCCTTTTCGGACTGAAAGGTGAGACTTGGCTATCTGCCGGTTCAGAGGTCGCAATGACATAACCGATTGAGAAGCCACCAAGCTCTAAGTAGTCCTTGTCGGACTGAAAGGTGAGACTTGGCTATCTGCCGGTTCAGAGGTCGCAATGACATAACCGATTGAGAAGCCACCAAGCCTAAGTAGTTCTTGTCGGACTGAAAGGTGAGACTTGGCTATCTGCCGGTTCAGAGGTCGCAATGACATAACCGATTGAGAAGCCACCAAGCTCTAAGTAGTCCTTGTCGGACTGAAAGGTGAGACTTGGCTATCTGCCGGTTCAGAGGTCGCAATGACATAACCGATTGAGAAGCCACCAAGCTCAAGGTAGTCCTTGTCGGACTAAAAAGGGTGATACTTATCTTTGTAAATGTCAACAAGTATCGAGACCTGTCTTTTGTAAATGTCAACAGTCTCAAGGTTGAGACTTGTCTTTTGTAAATGTCAACAAGCTCAAAATGAAACTTGGCTGTCTGCCGGTTCAGGGTCACAATGACATAACCGATTGAGACGCCACCAAGCTCAAGGTAGTCCTTGTCGGACTAAAAGGGTGATACTTATCTTTTGTAAATGTCAATAAGTATCGAGACCTGTCTTTTGTAAATGTCAACAGGCTCAAGGTTGAGACTTGTCTTTTGTAAAGGTCAACAAGTTCGAAATTGAGACTTGGCTGTCTGCCGGTTAAGGGTCACAATGACATAACCGATTGAGACGCCACCAAGCTCAAGGTAGTCCTTGTCGGACTAAAAGGGTGATACTTATCTTTTGTAAATATCAACAAGTATCGAGACCTGTATTTTGTAAATGTCAACAGGCTCAAGGTTGAGACTTGTCTTTTGTAAATGTCAACAAGCTCGAAATTAAGACTTGGTTGTCTGCCGGTTCAGAGGTCACAATGACATAACCGATTGAGACGCCACCAAGCTCAAAGTAATCACTGTCATAGGTTTAATGTTAACGTAACAGCGAAATGGATGGAGAGATCTTTGTATGTGGTCTTACCATTTCATGGATGAGAATTGGTAAGTGATTTTGGAGGGGGAATCAAATGGGAACAAGTCCCTTAGGATTTTTAGCATATCCTCAGCTGTCAACGGGTTTGATATGCCTTTACCAACTATTGTTTGAGTCGGGCTAGCCATGCTATTGTTTGGTGGGAGAAAAATTCGCGTAAAGTTTCCTTGAATCAATTGAAAAATTACAACGGACTTATACTCCGACTACAAGGAGGGAGGATGTTGAATCTTGAATCTTCTCTTTGTTTAATGTTGGGTTCTTCAGGTGGCGTGGTGGAAAGTGAATCTTGTTTTCCGTTGACCGGGTGAACGTCAGGAACTCTTGGGGATCTTCTCTTCGGTTGGCGGACGGAGTAACACAACTCTGTCGACCAGAAATCTCAAAGAGATTATAGGCAAAGATTAACTTGTACGCAGCAAGTTACTTGAAGAGTTGGACTCTCTTTCCTTCTCTGTGGAAGCTCTCAAGTCAAGTTCTTCTCCTTGATTTCTCTGATCTGAATTTTTTCGACCCCTTCTCCATAGCAATGGGGCTATTTATAGAGGTTTCAGAGGCGAACGTGCCCCCTAAAAATACTCCATAATGGGGGTTAACTTTCCCGTTATGTGGGCAGTGATTGACCCCATAACAAGGGCAGTTATAACTGAGACGCGGGTTTCGACCCTCGCGCCTTGGTGCCGCAGTGCTGCTGAGACGCGGGTTTCGACCCTCGCGCCTTGGTGCCGCAGTGCTGCTGAGACGCGCCCTGCATCTGGAGTTTGGGACTCTGCTTTTTGGTGACTTGTCTTTTAGTGATCTTCAGACAGCCTACAGAACCCCCTCCAAAGTTTTCGATATTCCGCAGTTAGCTGGGACAGATTTCAAAATACTTTGGACTCTAGCTGAATTCACCCATATGATTGGACTGACAATGCTCCGGGCTTGATCTTATTTGGAGTATGGCCTTCGTGAGTGTACTGTGGAACTCTTTGAAGCCGCAAAAACTGATCGTGTTGAGTGTCTAAATACACAGTCTAAACCTCCCCGATGCTTTGAGTTTGTCGTTGGTGTACTTTGAACCAGGGTGGACAGTCGTCTGCTTGTGCCAGTGTACTGTTGAACTGAATTGCAGAAGTAAGGACTGAACGCCAGTTCTGTGGATGCAGGGGTAATACTGCTTTTACAGACGCGTCTTCTATAGGGGTGCATCTTTTGGGATGACAACGCGACTGTTACTCCACGAGGTAGGCGTGACTTTGGCCGGGTTGAAAAGATGCGATCTTCGGAGGGACGCGTCTTTTGGAATGAAGACGTGGCTTTTCGGACGCAACTCTGGCCGTGTTGAGAAGGGACGCGTCTTTAGAGATGAAGACGCGACTGTTGGATGCGAATCCGTGCCATGAGTATGTTGCCACGTGTCCTGTAGAATTGAGGGGACACCTTCTTTTTGGCGTGCGAACTTCACGCTGCATTTAATGCGCTTTCCACGCGTCAGGCGGTGATTAGGCGTCGAGCCAAGCGCCGCGTATCTTTGCGAATCACTGTGCCTATAAAAGGCAACAATTCTTTAAGAGTCATCATTAGACTCTCCTTCTTCTTCGTTTGCATCTGTTAGGGTTTGAGAAAGAAGCTTTCTTTATTCTCCTCGTTTCCTTCATCGAACATCGAATCCTCGATCACAATGGCACCAATGGCTAAGCATACTGCTTCGTCTTCAAAGGCCATCATTCCTGAGACTCAAATGGGGGGTTTCTCCGTGCGGGAAAACCCCTATTTCAGGTATAAAAAGCCACCGGACTTGATTTTCGCCATTAAAAGGGTTTTACAGAGTTCTTTTAACTCTTAAATTCCTTTTGAATGTTAACCGCCAACGCGGGCTCAAGCCCGTGTTTAATCGGCAGGCGCAGTTTTGAGTCGATCAACAGGGCGCAGGTTTGATGACCTCTGCTCTTTTATCTGCTCGAATCTGCGTCTGCTTGTTGAACACAGGGCCCCAATGAACCTTACGTTTTTGATTCAACACTTAGAATATTTCTAAGTGTGAAAAATTCAGACGCAGATTTCTTATGACTCTTGCGTCTTGTGAAATCAGATGCTGGTCCTCATGAACCTTGCGTCTGAGTCCAATACTTAGAAATTTTTCATAAGTCTTGGATTTTTTAAAACGCGGGCTCCATACTAGCCTTGCGATCATTGGATCTGGACGCAGATTTTGATGATCTCCGCGTCTGGGTTTATTTCTGCGTTCGAGTTGTAAACACTTAATCATTTTCTTTCAGATTTCTGATCAAGTGTTATTTTCTTTTGCAGTGAGATATTCCTCCAATCCTCTCTCCAAAAGTGCCACTTCGGGCACGTAGGTGGTGCTGACCGCAATCTAACCTTCGTGTTGCAGAAGACTGCTCCTGTGACTACTGACAAGTCGAAGGAGCGAAGGGAGAGGATCTCTAAGGTCGACATGAGGACCTTCCGGGAAATTATGACCGACGGAGAATTTGAGACGGATTCACGTACTCCGTTAAAGAAACCCGTCTTCTTCTTTGGGGATAACATTAGCAAGGATGGTAGCATCTCGCATGACGGCGTTTACAAGTGGCTTCGCCAGATAGGGGATAGGAAATTCTTTCTTCCCAATATGGAGAGAATGTATCCCTTATCCAATCTCCAGCACATGTCTGTCCACCGAGCAATGGAATGGGAGCTTACCCGATCTGTCCCGGTGTCTCTCTCGGCATACTAGGCACCAAAACTGTACACTCTGGCGGACACGGGAAGGAAATTTTTGGTTTATTTCCTGGATTACTCAGGTCTGAATACCCAGTAGGGGAAACCCCTCGGCTCAGCACTACCTTCATTAATCAATTCATGAAGGTAAGGGGTGATTTTCCAGTTGATTTCCGCCCGCTCGGGTGGGTTCATTCTTCCGACAAGTCCTGGTGGGGCAAGATGGTCGGGCTTTGTCCTCGCCGAACTCGGAGCTCTGTTGGAACAAGTGGGATTTTGTCATGCGGTCAGGGCTGTGCAGTATGGCGTCCCGCAAAGTTTCCACAATTTTTATGGGATCCTGGAGCACTACAACCCTTTGACGGGGACATTCTTCACCCCGGTCGGAGAAATGGGGCTCGCCCTGCATGAACTATATGAAGTTTCGGGGCTGGTTATGGGAGACGCCCCTTATGAAGAATACGTTCCAACTTCTGAGGAGCTTCATCTCTTGAGGAAAGAGTGCCCTTAGATATATGAGACTTACTGGAAAGTGTTGTGTCACTTCCACATCTGCGATCAAATAACCTCCTGGAGGACTAGGGGAGTTAAGCAGATGTCTTGGGCGAGCTACCTGTTTAATGGTATAACTGAGAAAGATCACTCAGTGACCATTCTAGCTCCCAGCTCCGACGAGGAAATCGCCGAGAGGATTGATGCCTCTGTGAGTGCTTATACCACAGAGTCGAATGAAGACACTTTCAAACCTGATACGGTTTTTTAAAAGTTTCCATCATCAAGCCCGGGTCCCCATTTCTGACCGGGCATTACTGGCGGGCTTTCTCATGATGTGGTTGAAGCGCTGTGTAGTGCCGACACTGCCGCATGAAGTGATTGTTGCCGACGTGGGTATCCGGCGGTCCTGTTGGCCTATGGTAGGTCCATCGCTCTTCTTCCAGCAATGGTGGCTGGAATCCAAAGTGGATTACGGGCCCTGGCTCAGAGCCTGTGCAAAGTGGAGGCCATCGTCGACTCAGAAGGTAGACCGGAGGTTGACTCGGAGGGGAGGCCGAGAGTAAAGACTCCCAACCCCGGATCGAGCTTCCCTACACGTACCTGATGGCTTGGTACGTTATGCACTGCCCCTCACTGATGACGCCGGTGTCTCAATCTGAGGGATTTGTCCCTTTTGTGCAGCGGCTGGAGAGCTCGAGCTGGTCCCACTACTATATGTTCTACGTTCAGAAATGTATTCTGAACGTTTCGAATTATCATCTCAACCGCTGCTTCTCCGAGATTACCGGTGCATCTTATGGGATAAATTTGCTGACCTCGCAGGTCCGGACGACTTCACGAGGTTGCCATCGGGAGTCTTCTGGTGGCTTATCAACATTCGGCCTGGGTATCTGCTCTTTCGGCAAGGGAACTCATGTACAATTGAGCCCTATATGCCGAAACGTTTTGCCCGACAATTCGGTTATGATCAACTGTATGTCGGCAATCCCAACACCAAACTCTCCTTCAGTGGGAATCTATTTGAAGGTGCTCGGGCTTGGTATTACAGTGTGGCTGGAGGACAAAGGCCATTTTCGCTTGCCTGACAAGACTCCTAACTGCTACGCAAGCCTCGGTTTCTGCACTTGGTATTTCTGTTGAAGTATCCTGAGCTTCTAATCTTCTAATTTTTGCTTCTCGCAGGTAGGCTTAATCATCCTTTTTCATATTCGCTGGGCCCATGGGAGAATATTTCGGCCAGCGAACCTGTTCGATGGTCGACCACTGGAGAAGAAGTCATGGCTCCTGTTCTCGGGAGACGAGGATCTGACATCCGCCGAGACTTATTGGACACAATGCACCAGTCATGCTTCTGACATGGCATGGTCACAGTGGGTATGACGGTGGATATAGTGGTGGGTATGGTCTTGGATTCTCCCTTCACTTACCCCAGAAGTGGCATCGATGAATGCTCCATGCTCATTGGATGACTTTCTGGTGGTGGAGGCGTTCATCAACGAAGGATCATAGCCCACTTCGGTTGGTCAGGTGGAATCAGAAGATTCTGCTGTCTTTCGACCTCAAGAAACACTATTGTTCTTGGTCAACAACGGACTCTTTCGATGTTCACGTCATGCATGGTGACGTAATCAGCCTCCAAACGTCATCACAGTGCTCAACCCATCTTTGGCGCCCTTCCGAACATCTTGTACTTGGAATGGTGGGAAGTTTCAAGGAGTGAGTGCAACCTTTGAGAGAGAGGGACTTCTTTGTACTCCTTTATTGTAAAACTCAATCTTATTGTATAAGAGAGCGTTTTGTATCACTTTCATATGTTGGATATAAATAAAAGTGACACTTTTTTTCCTTCTATTGTCTTGAACTCCTTTTTTTTTAAGTCAGACGAATAGAAGCAAAGAATCTTTGACCTGTCAAAACTATGATGATAATCTTAACGAGTCAAATTTTGTAGAGAGAGATCCTATTTTAGGAACTCAACAATGCTGTCAGAGCTGTGATATTAACTTGATAAGGGATAAGATAATTTTTGCGGACCTGCCATTCTATAAAGGAAAGTGACAGGTGAAACTTGTACCCCCAGGGAAGATGAGCTTTTATCAGAGGTGTACTTTTAACTTGATCAAGATCAGCGGGGATCTAATGAAAACACTGTTAACGGGTGTAATGTTAACCTAACCATATTTTTAGGTGGACTTGTTGTTCTGTTGATGAGAATAACAAGTGAGACTAGATTCGCGGGGGATCTAGGAGAGCTTTTTCCGTTAGAAGTGTGATATAACTTAACGGGTTGAATATAGTCTTGTCAGAAGTGTGATGTTAACTTGACAAGGGTGTGAGTCAGAGGTGTGATATTAACTTGACTCAAAAGCATTTCAGCTGAAAGAGTCACTGTCATACGTGTAATGTTTAACTTGACAGTGAGGGTAATGCTAGAGGTGTAGTTTTGAACTTGGCATTAGTCATCTTGACTTTAACAAGAAAGTCCGAGGGAAAGTCATGGCCATAAGTGTATTGTTGAACTCGGCAATGACCTGGACGCTAGAGGTGTAGTGTTAAACTTAGCATCGTTCATTTCAGCTTCGATATGGAAGTCTGAGAGAAAATGACTGTCAGAGGTTTAATATTGAACTTAGCAGAAACTTGATTACTTTAGAAGTGTAATGTTAAACTTTAACAGCAATTTGTCAGAGGTGTGGTATTGAACTTGATAGAAATTGATTTGCGATATGAGCAATTTGAGGGCCTGCCATTCTATGATGAGAATTGACAAGTGAAGTTTGAAGTGCCAGAGGTATAGTGTTGACCTGGCAGACTTGAAGGCTTGTTCTCCATATAGGGTTGACAAGTAAAGTTTGTACTCAATAGGGAGTATTAAAAATTTCATTACCAGAGGTATAGTGTTAACGTAGCAATGATTGTATTTTGTAGACCTACCATTCTGTGTATGAGAATGGTAAGGGATTTTAGAGGAAAGGGTGGAATTACATCCACTTAGGATTTTTAGCAAACCCTCAGCTATCAACGGATTTGAGGTGCCTTTACCAACTACCGTTTGAGTTGGGCTAGCCATGCTATTCCCCTCAGCATGATGAGTTGTTGAAGACTTATGTTGGGCTTAGAAGCCAACATTTTCCTCTGTCCTTAGCCGTTGGGGCGTCGGACGTTGATGAAGATAGGAATATTAGAACCCAAGTTTCACCTTTCGTTTCTTTATCAACATGCATCATGGTACAATCAATGCGCACTTAGCTTGTCATTGATCTATCATGATGTGACATAATGAAGGAAAGAAACTTTTCTTGGATCTGGAGTTTTGATCAGAGGTGTACTTTTAACTTGATCGGCGGAGGAGTACCATTAAGGATAGTACTTCTTCAGAAATCTGCCATTGATCGGCATCATGAGTGTATCGCCATTTGCAGTTATGAGGCGATATGATCCATTTGAGTAGACCGACTCTACTAAAAATGGTCCTTCCCATTTGGGCTGGAATTTTCCTTTGTCTTATGTGTCATCACCATAGGTCTTCTGACGGTTAAGACAAGGTCACCTTTCTTGAAAATTCGCACTTTAACTTTCTTGTTAAAGGCTCTGGTAATCCGGGCTTGGTAGAGCTCGATTTGTTGTTGGGCCTGCAGACGTTTATCATCTAAGGCTTCCAACTCTTGGAGTCGCTGTCGATGCTTCTCCTCATTTGTCATCTCCGCTGTCAGGGCGACGCGTAGAGATGGAATTTGGATTTCTAGTGGAAGCACGGCTTCACACCCATATACCAAAGAAAATGGTGTAGCTTTAGTCGGGGTTCGTACAGTTGTGCGATAGGCCGATAAGCATTCACCTAGCTTGTCGTCCCAGTCACGCTAACTTTTGGAGACGAATTTCTTGAGAAGCTTGCCGATGGTTTTGTTGAAAGCTTCTGCGAGACCATTAGCGGCGGGATAGTATGCCGTTGAGGACACACTCTGGATTCTGAACTTAGCGCAAAACCTCTGGAAAGCCTGACTGACGAACTGGGGTCCATTGTCATGGACAATTCGCCGAGGTACCCCAAAACGGTAAATGACGTGATGTTAACGAATTTGAACACGTCAGATGACTTCACCTCCTTCAAAGGAATGACCTCAGCCCATTTGGAGAAGTAATCGGTTATGGCCAAAATAAACCGATGTCCTTTTGAGGATGGTGGGCTGATAGGACCAACTACATCCATTCCCCACATTTCAAATGGCCAGGTAGAGGTCGTAGAGTGAAGGTACCCTGGGGCTTGATGGATGAAATCGCCATGTACTTGGCAGGCGTGACATCTTTTGGCATAAGTGATGGCGTCAACAATCATTTTGGGGGCCAGTAATACCCCAACCTTTGGAGTCGATTTGCAAGTTTTGGGCCAGGTTGGTGGGCTCCACACATGCCGTCATGGGCTTCTTTCAATACCTCATGTGCCTCTTTTATGAAAGGCAGCGAAGCAAGATCCCGTCATGCGATCGACGATACAATGTTCGTGTGATCGCATTATAGTAGAATTTGGGGGCTTCCTTCTAATGACAGCCGCTTCTTTGGTGTCTTCAGGCAGGAAGCCGTATAGGACATAATCAATATAAGGGAATCGCCAGTCTCTAGGCTCTGTACCGGCTGACGACTCGCGAACTTCTTTGCCTTGACAATCTCTATTGGCTCCGTGTAGTCCTCAAGAGCAATTCTCGGACATACAGGTCGTGGTTGTGGACAAATATTTTCTCCACTGTCCGGCTGGAAGAGCTAAAGAGGCAGCGAGAGATGCCAGTGCATCTGCATGCGCATTTTTCTTGCGTGGTACATGGTCAATGTAAAAGTTGGTGAACCTCTTGGCCATGTAGACAGTTGCGTTGTAATAGGGTACTAGATCTTCATGTCTGACTTCGTACTCCCTGCGAACTTGGCTGACGATGAGCTTAGAGTCACCATATGCCTCGAGATTTTTAACGCCAACCTCATCGGCGAGTTGCATCCCAATCAAGAGGGCATTGTATTCTGCTACATTGTTGGAACAAGGCTCGGTTAACGAGACAGCTCGAGGAATCACATAGTTCTGTGGGGAGACGAGTACTACTCCTACTCCTGCCACTATATGTCCTTTTGGGCTTGTTCTCGATGCATCGTCAAAGAAAAGTTGCCACACTTACCTTTCGAAGGATGTCTGAGTCTGGCAGGCTTCAGCGACCTCGTCTAGGAGATCCTCGTAAAGTTTGGCTGCCCTCGGGATCTGGATGCTCAGCCAGGAAATCCGCCACAGCTTGTCCCTTCATAGCTTTTTGTGGTAAAAAGTGCATTTCATATTGGGATAGCAATATGGCCCATTTGCCAGTCGGCCGTTTAACGATGAAGGCTTTGTCATAAGTAACCTCAGGGGGTTGACTTTTGATATGACGTTTATTGTCTGGCCTACCAAATAGTGTCGCATTTTCTGAACACGAGCGAACACCAACGCTAAACATTCCTTCTCGATCGGGTTGTACCGGTGTTCGGGCCCCAATCATTGTTCTACTCAAATAGTAGATCGCTTGCTCTCGTCCTTGATCATCGTTCTGAGCTAATAAGGCTCCTAAAGAATGATCCATCGCTCGGACGTATACCAGGAAAGGTTTTCCGGACACTGGGGCTGCAAGGACTGGTGGCTGTGTGAGGTATGAAATCACCTAGAGGGGGGGTGAATAGGTGATATGCTAATCTAGTGAACTAAATGCACTAAATGCGGAAGCTTAAAAACTAATTGCAACACACTTAGTACAACACACAAGTGTAGCTGAATTCCCCGTGAAGGGCTCTGGACTAACTCCTCTTGATTCCCCTAGATATGGGCTGAGGTGCTATATGAAGCTCTTGTGGTTAAGTACAAGTGAGGCACACACACAAACAATCCAAGATATAATGAATAAGCAATATGAATATATGCAAGGCACAAATGCAAGCAATAAGATATGAATGAATGAATGATGCTTTGCACAAAAAAGATAGAGAGAGTTAGAGAGACAATGGATCAAACGAAAACACAATGATATGTTCCGAGGTTCGAGCCCCTAGCTCTACGTCCCCGCCTTCACGAGAAGGATTTCTAATCCACTATACTCCCACCGAGGGAACCTCCACCGAGGAGGATTTGTTACAACACAAGGAGTACCGAACTCCTCTCTCAAACACCGCCTCACAACGAGGGGTAGGCCCGTAGCCAAACAACAACCAACACCTCTACCGAAGAGGGTTTACAAACCAAACTCCACCTCTCACTAGAGGGAGCAAACCACAATCTCAACCTCTACCAAAGAGGGAGCAAACCAATCACCCGATCAACCTCTACCAAAGAAGGATACAACAAAAGCAAGGGTGTTACAACAAGTGGTTTCTTTCAACCACAAACAATCTCTCTTTTCCACAAAACAAAGATCCTAAATAGATTAGGATAGAATGATAGCTCAAGTGTGGAAAACTAGGTGTTCGAAAAACAGAAACTTAAAGAAAAATACTTGGGAAAACTCTTGTAAAAGATAGAAAATGAAAGCCAAGACAAATCTCCAAAAATACTCTTTTCTTTGATTTTTCCAAAAACCTAAAAACAAATAAGAATTGGAAGTTTAAAGCTCAAAAACACTTTTGAAAACTTGTTTT